>CAJNDV010036885.1:144003-154796 GCA_905221635.1 Symbiodinium sp. CCMP2456 | reverse complement strand
TTTGGGGTTTAAGGTTTAAGGTTTAGGCTTTAGGGTTTAGGGTTTAAGGTTTAGGGTTTAGGGTTTAGGCAGCTGAAAGATCCTTGCCCAAAGAGGAGCTGCCGACTCCCGACTACCCACCCGAACCCGAAACCCTAACTAAACCCATGAACCTCAACTCCCAAAGCCATAAACCCCTAATTCTTCTAAAACTTAAACCCAGGATGGCTTTGGGATTTTTAGGGCATATATATATATATATATATGGGTTTATAGGGTTTAGGGTTTAGACCCCCATGATGAAGTGTAGAGGCCAGGAGATCCCGAAAGATTGACACCGCAGACCTCGCGAGACGCTGAAGCCCTGGGTGGTCAGAGGGAGCCTGAGACGCTACTCTATGTAGAGTTTATAAGGTTTAAGGTTTAGGGTTTAGGGTTTAAGGTTTAGGGTTTAAGGTTTAAGGTTTAGGGTTTAGGGTTTAAGGTTTAGGGTTTAAGGTTAAAGGTTTAGGGTTTAGGATAGTTGAAAGAGAGTGAAGGTCATGTATCGGAAAAGTATGCATACCCTAAACCCTAAACCCAGCCAAGGCCCTAAGGTTGAGGGGCCTTCATAATTGGAACAAGGGGTTCGGGCATGTTCAAGTATCGGACAAGTACAAAAAAGAGACTTCAATACGTTAGCGATAGCTGTTGAACCCTCGAAGGACGCTTACTCCTTGTTTCTCATGCTCATGAGCTCTGCTTTAAACGCACACGCTCTTCGAGTAAAGACCATGTTTCAAGACGTGTTTGCAGAACAAAAGCAGAATCACTCGGGGAACCCGAATACCCCTGAACTCTAAACCTATAAGTACAACCTATAAGTACACTAGACACCAACGCCGCAAAGAAGGGCCTAGAATTGGGATTCCAGCGGCCACTGCTTCGGGATTCTGCCGCAGCACTTTTTGCAGATCCTGAGACAGTTTAGGATCTTTAGAGTTTAGGGTTTAGGGTTTAGTGCTGCCGAACTCGTAGCAGGGACCCCAAACCACGCCCAATTGGGGTCAGTTTGCTTTACAGCTTTGGAATACCTACTTCTTGAGGTTTTAGTTTTAAGATTATGTGCACCTGGCTATGGGCTTTACAGAATTGTCATACTATAAGTGACTAGACCAGTCAGTGATGCAATACAAATAAGTTGATTAGTGGTTGGTAGCTTATGAGGCAGCTTGGTGTACGGCTTGGGGGTGTTGGGAGTATACGGTTCAGACATGTACGTGTGTTGTAGCTGAGCAGAACACGCTCCATCCGAACTTGAACCTCAACAGATCGCACGAAGGGCACGGAAACCGTGAATCCGCAAAACGAAACCCAAAGCCCTCAACCCCAACCGCCAAGCTGGCGAGCGCAAACGCGGACCCCGGGTATGTAGGTGAATGTCCAGGCCACGTAGCACCGGCTTTCGCAATCAAACATCCGAACCATAGAGTCCTGCACCCGAAACCCCTAAACCTGAACCCCTATAGAGAGCTTCCGGGAAAAAGGACAATGAGGCCAGCACGAGAATAGTAGACTCCGAAGGGGTCGCTCGAGTCTCGTCCCACAGGTATGGGCTCAGAAGCAGGACCTCATTTTCAACGCCACCGACGCACAGACATGGTCTCAGAGTCTTACACCGAGCAGCAGAATATCGCTAGAACCAGAAACTCGTCCAAACATGGTCGACTCCTCTATTTATGACCTACATAGGTACCTGACATGGGACATATTCTAAAGAGAGCAGAAAACAGAGGTACCACAATTCCATGATGACATTACCAACAAGGCAGCAAGAGCCAAGTCAATGAAAAGGTGCATTTCCGATGTTGCCTTGGTTGATGAGCTTGCTGCCGAAGAGTCGTACAGGTGATGGTGACTGCCTTGCTGGGGCAGATGGCGTTGGTAATGATGCTGGCGATAATCATCGTGACGACAACGCCACCATCGCCATCATGGATATCGTGAGCACGAGCATGATGGTAGTTGTCGCAACTACCATGCTTGCTAGTCCTCGAAGCGACGAAACCAGGTCCGAAGTCTACCTGCTATCCTGAATCTGAAGGCCAACAGCTCAAGCAGAAGCTTATGTTACTTAGCTAGATCAGCAGGTCCTTCGAACCATGCTAATTTGGCTTCCAACATGCAAATTAAAAGTTATATAGCCGCCCACCCACCCCCCGACAAGATCTTTCTTTCTGGCTTTCCGAAGGCCCCGGCAAAAGCTTCGCGGGGAACCCGGTGTGCGGCTTCGCGCAGCGCCGTTGCCTTGTTACCGGCGTGGTGTGCAGCTCCAGTGAACTGTGTCCGGGGAAGAAAATCAGCTGCTGTTGTGCACCTTCTAGGACATGTTGACCTGCATGGATACAAGCTTGCAGGCATTGTTTTTTGTAGTGATGCTGACAATGGCCATGTGCATTATCCTATCCATGTGCCCACAAGTAACAGCCACCGCCACCCCAACCGCGACAAGCACTACTAAAACCACTGGAAGTACTCCGACCAAAACACTATAACTACTATCACTTCAACTACAACTTGTACTACCACTGCTGCTAGCACTGACACCACCACCACGACGAAAACTACTAGTAGTTCTAGTTCTACTGCTCCTCCGCGTCTTCCTCCCGCTCCTCCGGCTGCCGCTGCTGCAGCTATACTAGTGACGCCAGTGGGTTCTTGGTACTACTGCTTCTGGTCACATGGCTGAAGGAGCCTTGACGGGTGTTGAGGCTCGGGCACATTGCGCCACAGGCCGAGGGCTGGTGATGTAAGCACAGGGCCTGGGTTTAGGGTTTAGGGTTTCAGGGTTTAGGGTTTAGGGTTTAAGGGTTTAGGGTTTAGGGTTTGGGAGCACGAGTGCTTTGGGCTTCAGGAAGGTCGGGGGCTCTTCTCTGATTTCTGCTTCGAAGTGAAGCACATGCTCGAGCTAGCCCTGCAGCTCCAACGCTACGAGGTCTTAGTGTGCGAGCGACTTGAAGTTAGGCTTCACAAAGGGCTTAGACCTTCATATTCATTGCCAGGTCTTGCTGAAACTCTAGCTGCCTACACAGCCAGGCCTACACCCTATCGAATAACATTCAACCATCCCACGTCCGAAGCTTAAAGGTAGGAGCCACAATACTTAGAATCGGATATGCTGTGCTATCTGTACAGTGTATAAAGATAGGGACGATAAGGGGTCTGTCCCCTTAGGGGCTTAGGAGCTCCTTTAGGGGTTCCTTGGTTCCTTCAAGCGTCCCTTTTATGGGGCCGTTTTAAGGGCTCCTTCATAAGAGTTCCTTTAGGCCAGTTGCTCTTAGGCTTCAGGGTTTGGGCTTCATAAGCAAGGCCCAGGAAGCTCAATCCTCACTGGCCAGAGGCCCAAACCCTCAACAGTCCGAGCCCTAAACTCATAACGGACCAAACCCTGGGTTCGTTAAAAAGCAGGAACAGTGAACCTCAAAGGCTAATGACTGCAAATCCAATGACAACAATAGCCTAAACCTAAAAAAACAGTAAGTCCTGAACCCCAAACACCCAGCACATCTAATTCGATACCCGGAAAACCATAAAGGCCGAACAGCCATAAGCCCTTAACCAGAACAAAAAAACAACATGACCCTAAGCCACCCTCAGCTATAAAAAGACCACGGAACCGAAATCCTAACCATACCCCCTAGACCCTAAACACTAAACCCTAAAGTCCTAAAGTAGCACCGACCCGCAAAGTCCAAACGAACTTCTCGAAGCTCCGATTCCAACTCAACCACAAATCCTCGTTGTACCCTCAAGCGGGTATAAATAAATAAATAAATAAATATATATATATATATATACATAGAGAGAGATAGATAGATAGATAGGGTTTGGGGTTTAGGGTTTAGGGGTTTAGTGTTCAGAGTTTAGGGTTTAGGTGGGCAGACAGGGTCGAACAGAGGGTAGATGGTGGGTCTAGGCAGGCCCTTCTACACCCATCCATGGATGTTAGACTCGCCCGATTCGAAAAGCATTGACACCCAGAATCCCTGCACCTACGCCCCAAACCCTGAACGCTTAACCCCAACCCCAAACGAATATGCAGGAAACTCATCAAGCCCCCGTCAGACCCAAATCGAACTTTTTGTTATCCTTACAACCTCATTTTTACAAACCCTTTTAAAGCCTGATTCCTAAACTTATAGATCCTTTTGAAAACCCTCATAAACCTTCTAATCCAAGAGCCCATCTGCACAAACAAGGCGAGATGCAAGCGACCGAGCAGGGTGGCGAGCTTCAGCGGGCCGCAGTACAGAAGGAAGACCTCCCACTGAACGGTTTAGGGTTTAGGGTTTAGGGTTTAGGGTTTAGGGTTTAGGGTTTAAACCCTAAACCCTAAATCCAGAAACACACCCGAAACAATGCCAGTACTTGTCCAGGACCAGTGGGAGCTAAAGGCTAACCTTTGGGCTTGTGTAGGGATTATACTACCACCAAAAAGGTTAAAGGCTTCCTACTCTACTACTAAGTTATTAAGCAAGGTGTCCTGTAGGGTATTCTAGAGTGATTCTACAGGGTATATAAGGTATGCAGGGGGAGCCACCGAAAGTAAGCCCGTTCAGGGTTTAGGGCTGAAGGTTTCGGGTGTAGGGTTGTGGGAAGATGACATTGCAGTCCAGAAAATAAGGACATTGATTAAGAATGATTTACGAAGCGATTCCTTATACTTTACCGTTAAGGGAAGCGGGACCATGATCTACCTTTCTGGCTTTCACTTTATAAGGGGACAGGCTTCACTTGTTCTTTTGAGCACCAGCTTTTCAGACTGTGGGGTTTCATTGTTCAGGGTTTAGAGATTAGGGTTTGGGGTTTAGGGATTGGGGTTTAGAGATTAGGGTTGAGGGTTTAGGGATAAGGGTTCAGAGTTTAGGGTTTAGAGATCAGGGTTTAGGGTTTCCGGGACATCAGTGTGGCGCCGCTGTGGCTGTTGCGGCTTCGTTGAGCCTTCTGCCTTTGCGGTTGCGGTTCTGGTCGTTACGCAGAAAGCTTCCAGGACCCTCCTTGTAACCCTAAACCCTAAATCCATTAAATAGGGGCCGATGGTCCCAATTCATGGGTATCTGGGGTCTCATAGAGGGTGGATGGAGGGTCCAGGCTCCGGGTGAAGCAACGAGGCTTTACGGTTTCGGGTCGTGGGATTGGTTCGGTTTCCGTAACACCCGGAGCCAAACACCTCAGAATCCTAAAACCCCCATTTTACCCTAAACCTCTGATTTCGGGTTTCGCTGAGCTTCTTCGACGAAGAAGCTGACCGGAGCGAATGCTTCTCTTGCTACACGCGCCCTGGTTCAGGTCCTCAAACGTGCAGGAAAGAAAACAACATATACAATTTAATAACTTAGTGGTTTGCAAAATGACCATTGGCACCAGAAACAAGAAACAACAAAAAAAACATATACCAAATCAACAAATGAGTATTCAATGGTATAATATACCCCTATACAGTCCTACATACTATTATTCAAATCCCTTTTATAGGTGTAAAACTGCCAAGAAAGCTAAAACCCTAGACCCAAAACGCTAGACCCTAAACCCTAAAACAGTCAAACCTTAAGCCCCAAGAAGCCCTTCTTCACCTACCTTCGCGTTGCAGAGCTCCATGCTCAAGCTGCTCGGCTCGGTGAATTCGCCCTGGGCCGGCGGCGGAGCTTTCGTTTGGGGCTTCTAGGCCTCAGGGGCTGTTTAGGGGTTGAAGGGTTTAGGCGGTAGGGGTTTAGGGGTTTAGGGGTTTACGGGTTAGGGGCTTAGGGTGTAGGGGTTTTAGGCAGGAGTTTTCCTTCATTGCCTTACAGTACATGCCGCCCCCCTGAGGTTGCCACTGCTCAGGTATAAACCTTGGACCCATAACAAACCTGTCTGAGTTGAGCCTGGCAGACTTCCTCTTTGCAGTCTTCTGGCCCCCCTTCTCTACTTGAGCCTGAAGAATAAGTTGATTTTTGAACATGCCTGGGCCTGAAACCGCCTTATCCATTGTGCATTCATGTTGGGCCTGCTCTACCTTAAACCCTGGGCTACTAATGTAGCTCGCCACATTGTTACTTCGCTTGGCTGCTTGAACTCTTGCGGTTTCTCTTCCTGTACTACTGCGAGACGCACTCGAACGACAGACTGGGAAACCTTGTAGTGCTTCGGGATGTACCCTAAACCGCAAGCCCCTAAATCCTAAATCCTAAACCCGAGACCCAGACCCTAAAACTCTGAACGCCAAAGCCCCTTACCTTGGACCCTTTACCTACCCTCTATTAGGCCCTAAATACCCATCCATATACCCCTATTTGAGGGTACAAAGAGGGTCCCGGTCAGAACAACTTATAGTCGTACCCTAAACCCTAAATAAACCCCAAAACCCTAAATCCCAAAACCCTAAGTCCCTAAACCCTAAACCCTAAACCCCTAAACCCCTAAAACCCCAAAACCCTAAATCCCAAAAAGCTCTAAGCCTCCAAAGCCCCCTCCTGGTAAAGACTTCACTCCAGGGCCCCCGGGCTGCCGCGAGACGTTGGCCCCAAAGCTGGACGGTGACAGAGGAGGCATGGCCTCACGGGTTTAGGGTTCAGGGTTTAGGGATTAGGGTTTAGGGTTTTAGGGTTTAGGGTTTAGGGTTTAGGGTTTAGGGTTTAGGGTTTAGGGGTACGGAGCACCACTTGGTTTCAGTGCATGCTTTCGGGCTTGCACTGCCTTAACACCTAGGATTTCGGGTTTCGTGGGTCTTACGGGTTTAGAAGTTGTTTAGAGTTTGGCGTTTCGTGTCTTAGGGATTAAGGGCAGTAGGCCCGACAAACATAAAGTCTAAGTTCCAAGCTTTTGCTTTCGGCTTATGGCATGCAACGAAGGGTTCAGTGAGGTACCCGGCCGTTTACAAAACGTCGAGAAGAGCAGGGCATCTGTTCAGGTTCGGCTTGCCGAATGTAATGAACTATGACCAAAGTAGCCGTCTGGGCGTGGTCGCCCAACTATAATTATTGCAGCCACTTGCATGGAAAAGTAAAATAATGAGCTTCGGTCATTAAGTGTGTCTGTGTCAAAAATAACACACATGCTCTATATCTATAATCTATCTTTCTGTCTATCTACATATGTATATGTATGTGTGTATATATATATATACACAAATATGTCTATCTATCTATCTATCTATCTATCTATCTATCTATCTATCTACGTATCTATCAATCCATCCATCCATCCATCCATCCATCCATCCATCCATCCATCTATCTATCTATCTATCTATCTATCTATCTATCTACCGAAAACATACACATGCGTACACCTATGTAAGTATGAGACAATTCCTCAGCCTCCGACTGTGGAAGTGTCGGTCGGGTTTCGGGTCTTGGGACTCAACCCGGCAAGAAGGTTATGATGATTTTTCAAGCCCCTTGACGGCAACTCTACTTAAATTCTGGAACCAAACACTCCTAAAATACGAACGCCCAAAGGCAGCCATCACGATCAGCGCCGCACTGGACTCTCCCACCACCACGTCCAGGCCTCAGGATTCAGGATATTCCTAAAACATAACCCTAAGGGTCCAAAGGACCCAATAATAAGGTACTTTGGTTGCGGATAGTAGTTTTCTAGCTTAATATTAGGGAGAGTATATGATTATTAGGTACTTGGACCCTTAGGGTAAGAGCATCGTGAAAGGAGTCTTGACTTGATCTATACTTGTTTTTTCGGGAGAGTTTGTGTACAACCCCAGGGCCGTAGTCTCCCACTGGCCGAAGGTCTGTTGGAACTCTAAAAAGCTCCAGTAAAAGCACCTAGATGATCCTGCAAGGGCGAAGTTGTGGCGGCTTCCATATGAGGCCAGACGGTTTAGGGTTTAGGGTCCGTGTTGAACGCAGGAACCCGTGCCACTCTGAAGGAAACTGCTGTCGAGCCATCCAATCGCAGTACGTCCCATCTGTGTGCTGCGGCTGCATCTTGGATGGCGTCCAAGGCCATCAGCCTGACTGTATCTTCTTACCTTTGGTTAGTAGGGAATGGAAGAATGGTAGTAATAGTACTTATAATTGTACCCATTCCTCCATTCTCTACTAACCAAAGGTAAGTCTTGGAGGAAGCAGGGTGAACCAGGATTTCCTGCAACTCATGCATTTTCCTGAAGGAGGCTTCGCCAGCACTGGGCAGTATCGGTCTTCGTCCTCAGATCTCAAAGGCACGAAAACCCTGTCTTGGGTGGCAGGTCGGGCTTTTGAATGGTTTCGTCCCGAACATGTCGCTCGCCGCCAGTTTCTTCAAGGCTCCCATGCTGCCCTGCGCATCGCAATCGTGAGCCCTGGACCGCGACACTCCTGTATCGAACCGCACCGCACCGCCAACAGCAATACCTAGCAATATTGTATCGCATACGCTCGCCAACAACTGCACCCCGATCGAAACGAGGAATTACAACAATGTGAATATAAGTAACTACATTTACAAGTAAGTAAGCGAGTAGGCAAGAAAGCTACCATGTAAGTAAACAAACAACTATATACATTCATCATATACAGATACCAGACAACACAGTACCCATCACACAAATATGATATTGATCCAGAATCCTGAACTAAACATTTATCTCAATACTATTTTGAGGGTTCCTGAATGCAAATATAGTATAATGGGCCCAAAACCCTGCTATAATTATTTTAAGGCCCCTATATTACATCCATAAACAAACGGGCTCACACAAGGGAAGTAGGGTCTGGTTGGTACGAGTAAGACCTCCAACCCGAAACCCTAAACGCCAAACCTTAGGCCCTCAACCCCAAGCCTTAAACCCTAAACCCCTACACAGTAGCCCCCGAAATCCTAAACCCCCTAAACCCCCGCAAACCTGAAAACCCGAAAGCCGCGAAAACCCCCAAACCCCCAGACCCCTAAAACCTATAACCCTGTACCCATCAACCCTCACTAAACCCCTAAGCCCAGAACCCCAAAAGCCCGAAACCCCGAACCCCAAACCCAAAACTTTAACCCCTATGACCCAAACACCCTAAACCCTCAACGCCAAAAGCTCGAAGCCCGCCCCAAAGTCAGCAATATAAACCCTACACCCTAAAACCCCCAAAAGCCAGCTAAGCCCCCAAACCCTGGAACCCCAGAACCCTAAACCCCTAAGAACCCCGAACCCTAATTAATTAAATGACACTGAACCCTAAACCCTAAGAACCCTGAGCCACAAAAGCCCGAAGCCCGCCGTCTCCCCTGATCCGAGGCGCATCCGCGGCCGTAGGCTCCGCACGCCGGACACCCGAAGCCCTGCCGCCTGAGCTCTGAAAGGGTTTAGGGCTTTTTGGGTATAGGGTTTAGGGTTTAAGGGTTTAGGATGTAGGGTTTAGGGCTTAGGGTGTAGGGCTTTTGGGGTTTAGGGCCAGGGTTTGCGGTTTGGTTTGGAGCTTAATTAGGGCTTATAGAGTTTAAGGCTTTTAGGGTTTAGGGCTTATAGGGTATAGGGTTTGCGGTTTGGTTTAGAGTTTAGGGCTTGTAGGGTTTAGGGCTTTCAGGGCTCAGGTTAGGGCTTAGGGTTCAGGATTTGGGTTTGAAGCTTCAGGGAGCTCTGAGTTCCCAAAAGGATCCTAGGTATTGCTATGGGGGATACTCTCCCAAATCTTAATACTAATTCCTAATATAGAAACTCTACATACTACTACATAGGTACTTTGGAACCCTTGAAGGAACCCGAAAACCCTAAACCCCTAAAGGAACCCTGAAAGGAACCCTAAAACCCAACAAACCCTAAAGGAAGCCTTCAAGGAACCCTAAGACCCCTAAAGGACCCCTGAAAGGAACCTGCATAGGTACTTAGGACCCTTTGGGGTGCAGGATCCCTGGGGCTTTGAAGGGCCGAAAAACTCGGCTTTCAGGTTCACGGCGAAGTTCTGGCACTTAGGAACGACCTGGACCCTAAAGAACCCACCTTCCTAGGGCTCCTTATCATGATTTCTTTTGTATAAGTCCTTATAGTGCTTACAAAGAAGTAGGTTATTTGGGGGTAAGGTAGGGTGTAGGGTTCAGAGCTTTAGAGCTTAGGAAGATGGGGTTTAGGATATCCAGGCTTTTGGGGTTCGGGAGGTTTTTGGGGTTCAGGGTTTAGGCTTTATAAGTTCAAGGCTTTAGGGTTTTGGATTTGGGGTTCAGGGTTTAGGGTTTAGGGTTGAGGGTTCAGGCTTTAGGGTTTAGGGCTTTGGATTTAGGGATCAGGGCTCAGGATTTTGGATTTATTGCTTAAAGAGCTTAGGGCTACTTGGGTTCAGGGCTCTAGGGCTCAGGGGTGAGAGTTTTCTTTCCGGGATCCAAGGCTGCGATGACTCTTGCTCATGCTGTGTCATGCCGCCGGGTATCTATACATATTATATATGTACACACACACACACACCTGAAGCTTCAATTGCCAGCTCGCAGCTGAAACGTTTTCTGAGTTCCTGGCAACAGCTCGCGACAGATGTCTTCGAGAGTATGGGCGCCACCTTGCTGACGGTGCTACGGGGAAGACATGGTTTGAGGTGATTGGCCTCCGCAGGGTTTAAGTTTCGGGGGCAGAGTGTTCAATAGAGGAGCCTGGGTCGTTGTCAATCCTGTTTTGGGCGGGTTCCTTCTTATAGCTACCTAAAATATCAGATATCCCCCCAAACCATATTCTATTCTTGTTAGAACTGCTCCTCTATATTACCGGTCGAGGGTTCAAGGCCACCGCTTCTGTCTTGCACTTCGCAGCAAGTCGGGGGCCGCTCGCGCGTGAAGCAACACCTTCAAACTCCTGGGGGCTGAGGTTTAGGGTTTAGGGT
>CAJNDV010036885.1:94114-141788 GCA_905221635.1 Symbiodinium sp. CCMP2456 | reverse complement strand
CACCGAACCCGATTTGGGTCCCACGTAGAGAAGAGCTGGGACCCACCGGGTCCCACCGAGCCCGATTTGGGTCCCACCGTAGAGAAGAGCTCGGACCCACCGGGTTCCACCAAGTACGTATCGGGACGCGTGCAAGGCTGGTGGCTTCGAGGGCGCGATTTCGGGTCCAGAAAATGTTCATGGTTCCGGCTTCAACATAGCGTGCCTCCATAGTACATGACTACTATCCGGAACCTGAGTACCTGATTATTGGGTCCTTTGGACCCTTGGGATTAGGGTTTAGGGTGTGTTGTCTCTCAGGGTCTCTAGGCGTTTTAGGACCTGGGTCTGCTGTGCCACTCACATGGAAGCCCGACGGCGAACACCTGTGCACGGAAACGGAGTTCAGGTTTGCAGGGTTTCTGGGTTTGGATGTCTGTTCAGGGATTCTGGGTTCGGGTTTCTGCGTTCAGGGAAACCCTAAACCCTAAACCCTAAACCCTAAACCCTAAACCTAGCTTTTTGAAGAATCAGACTCGGGTTCTGAGCAGCTTCTTGCACCACCCTTACCCTCAAAGGGCTGATATTTGAAGGCTTTTGGGCCCAAAGACACTATTATATAAGGCTTTTGGGCGGGCTGTTTCAAGAGGGTATGTCTTACCCTCAAAGGACTTCTATCTTAAGGCTTTTGGGCCCAAAGACTACACTATACAAGGCTTTAGGGCTATTTTGATGCTAAAGGTCATCGTTAGTCAAGTCAGTTATGTGTAAAAGCCCTCTGAACAAGTGTGTTTGGGGTTCAGGGGCTAGGGTGTATGAATGATATCTGTTCGAATCCCTATACAACCATGCAAACCCCTGAGGAACGGTGTAAGCACCCACATAACCAAGCCAACATCAAATCCTATGCCCGGATAGAGACCTGGAGTATATGTAAGCTACTTTAGCAATAAGAAAGGCTTCTTTAACAAAAGCATCTGCAAGGGTTGCAAAAAAAAAGAATAGGCTTGGAGGGCATAAAACAATATACGAAACCTACATTGGGAGTTTCCGAAAATGAGGGGTACCTTATGTAGGGGTCCTTATAATAAGGCTCCTACTATTTAGGGTACTCTATTAAATTAGGGTCCCATATTTTCGGAAACCCCCACATGGGCATTATAAGGGGATATTATATGATTCCCAACAGCTCGGACCCGAATAGTGTCCAGGATTTGTGGTTCAAGTTGCACGCCCATGGGGGTCTGGCACGGGTCTTGTAGGCGTTCCTTCTTGTTATTAAGGACTCACGCAAGGGCTTTGGGTTCAAAGGATTGGTTTAAGGTTTAAGGATCAGGATTTAGAGTTGAGGGTTTAGGGTTTAGGGATCAGGATTTAGAGTTATTGTTTATAGGGTTTAAAGTTAGGGCTTAGGGTTTATAGAGTTTAGGGTTAGGGTTTAGGGATTCGCTGCTTTGGGATTCTATTTCTTAGGGCGCTGAAGATCCCCAGCCCAACACCTGTGAACAACATCCCTCAGCCTTCAACAATCCTAAATACCTTAAACCCTGCAAGATAGGGGCCTTAGTAGGTAGAATAGGGTTTTGGGGTATATTCTACCATAATTAAAATGAGGAACCCCCCAAAATCCTATTCTAATTATGGAGGCCTCTACATTACCCTAGAGCCCACTAAACCCTGAGCCTGCTTCCAAGCTGAGATTTTAAAGCATATTCCCAGAGAACCCAAGACCCCTTAATCAAGGAATATGCCTTAAATCATAATATCGAGGCCTTTATCATTTAAGGTATATATCTTAATCAAAGGATATCGGGTTCTCTTTGTTCGGAGCTTAAGGCAAAGATGCGCGAAGGCCCCTGGTCCGTGTATATTGGGCGGACTAATAAGCAGGGTTTAGGGTAGAGCCGGTTTACTGACAGGTTTTGGCCTAGGGGGTCGTGTGATCGGAGCAGTGCAAAACTGGATGCAAAAGTGCAGTGATATTCAACTGTTTCAGCAGTCATTTTGTGATGCCGGTTTTTAGAGCCATGGGAAAGGTCAAATTATTCAGATGTTGCCGCTTTTGCTGGCGAAGATGGGTCAAAAGCGACAACCCGCACGGTGGTTCTGTGTGGACTTCTGTGTGATCCTGTTTTTCAGTGTTGAAGTAGGTGTTTCTGCAATCTTTGGGCCTCAGAACTGTCGAGACTGGAAAACGTTTAGGGTTGTGGAAAACTGTGCGAGGCTGTGTGCATGCTGCTCGAAAAAATATCAATGGGCCCGGTGCCGTTGTCGCTTGCATGCTTGATTTTGCTGTGCCAGCAATTTCTTGGGAAGCCGGCTCTGTGCTGCAGTATGGGTCCTTCGGGCTGGTGGGAAAAATGGTAGAAAAATGGAGACAGTGAGGAGAGGAGGCGGTTGGGATAAGGTAGTAGTTGTAGGCTTGGATACATACATAATAATGACGTATTGTTGTGCACGTATTGGGATTCAGTTGTGCAAATTATTTATTTCGCTCGGTTTTAGGAACTCCAAGCCAGGTGAGTTTAGATAAGTTTATTATCGAACGACGGAGTGCCTTATAGGCTTAGGGGTCGCGGAGGTTTAGGGTCTAGGGGGGGCTGCGGCCGCAAACGTGAGGAAGAAGTCGTCGATGGAGCACCTGCCCAAGCAAAGGGTTTTAGGGTTTAGGGTTTAAACGGGGCAGTTGCAGCTGACGTGCGGCTAGCGACTTTAGGAAACCGCGACAGAACCTGCTTCACTGCACAAGCTCCATTTTTGTCTGCAGCGAGAGACCCGAGAGTCTCGAACACTTGTTGCGGCCGTCCACGAGAAACAAAAACAGTGCGGTCCACGACCGACCAGTCACGAATGTCGGTCGGCGAGGGCGGGCCTGCCGACAGACCGGGAGGCCGACGGATCCTTGTCCAGGATCCGAAGCAAGCCCGGCAACGAGAGTCGTCTGTCTGCCGGCACGAACGTCTTCTCCACGACGTCCATCATTGTCTGGTCGTACGGCATGAGCTTGGAGCTCTTCGCAGCGGCCATCTCCCGAATGGCCTTAGCTGTCTGCTCCTCCGTCTCCCGCACGAACGTCCCCGGCGGGACTGTCCACAACGAGGCCTTTCTGGGACAGCAGATCTCGAACAACGTGACCACGGCCGCCCAGACGTCAGCTGCGAACTTCACCCGGACCTGGCAGGGTTTCTGCGAGTGAGGCTGGGGGGCCCCTGGGCCTATTGTCCGAAGTCAACTAACTACAAGGTTTGGGCAGAGCAGGGATCTTAAAAAGGTGGGAACTTTGAGCCTACGTTCTGGGATTTTAGGGGTTTAGCATTGCCAGCAACCATGCCTTCTGGCCGCCGGCCATGAGGCACTCCGGGCAGCGAAAGTCCAGGGTGTACACACGCTCGCCCACGACAGAGCAACCGTTGTCGGAAACTCCCTCTGCATGGCCGAAGTCGGCCAGGGCAGCTCGTTTGTCATCGAAGATCAGGATGTTGGCGGGCTTCACATCGAGATGCAAGACCGAGCGGCCGTGCACGAAAGAGAGGCCGAGGACGAACTGCGAAAAGAGTCGCAGCAGCGAGGCCCTCCCGGCAGGCGAGTTCTCTAGCCGATCGTCCTTCAGCCTTCGAGCTTTCGCATGCAGGCTCTCGGACGCCCTCTCCAGAACCAACGCCGGCCGCCCCAGCGAGCTAGTGACAACGGCGAAGGCTCGAACCACGTTGGGGTGCTGGCTCAGGGCCGCCAGCACGGCGAACTCCTCCTGAACGTCGATGCCCCTGGCTGCTGCTTGCAGTCCTCGGCCTCTCGTCAGCTTCACAGCTACCGGCTGGCCTTCGAAGGTGGCGAAGTAGACCTCGCCGGTCGCCCCACGGCCAACTGGCTCCAAGTTACGAAGCGAACGACCCAAAGTCCAGGTCCAAGAGTCCCCCTGCACTTCTCTGGTCGCAAGGTCGGCTTCCAAGGCTTCTGCTTGTCGAGCGGCGACGGCCTCCTGAGCAACCTCCAGACCAACGTCGTTCTGGAAGTCCTTCGGCGAAGTATCGCCGAACGACTGCGCCTTTCTGTAAGCCTCCGCCTTCTTTCGGTTGTCCTTGTACTTCGCTTCAGCGAGAGCCGCGAACTTCTCCCGGACGTCCTTGCTTTTTTTGTGGTCTGGGAAAGCTTTAGACTTTATGGGACGGTGTGGGAAAAGTAAGACTCTTGCTCCTAGATCTGTTGAGGTTCCTACGGCTTGCTGCTGGGCTTGGATTCTGGAAGCAATTTGGCAGTGTCACTATGGCTTCGCGGCTAAAACTGCAACTGTGGAAGACTTCCTTAGTGGTATTGCTGTAGTCCTAGCTGCGACTCAAAAGATGCGAAAATCCTGGGGCCTAATTCTGAGAAGCGAAGCACAAACCCACCCGCTCGGCTGCAAACCCTTTAGGAAAAAGCTGAAAAACACCTGAGATGCACTAGAAAACATCTGAAATGCACATAAAGGTACTGAAAGGGTTCCAAGTTCGGCTTTGTGGGTTTAGGGTTTAAGGCTTCAAGTCAAGGGTTCACGGCTTCCGGTTTGAAGGTGCTAGGGTGACCCTAAATCCTGAACCTTTCGACAGTGGAAACAACAGGGATAGGTATCTTTGTTTAGAGACGTTCAACCCACATCATCTGCTAAATCTTGAATCCCAGGGTCCACTTGACCGACATGGCTGCTTTGTTTCGCAGCATCCTCTTCCCGCGAATGCGGAATCGGGCCGCTCGATCGTCCGTGAGACCCTCGCGAGCGACGTACGAGCAAAACAAGGCCCAGGCGCTCGGCGGCCGAACGCCCCCCGTCTCGGCCAAAGTGGCTCGCCCCATGGCTTCTGCTGTGCTACCACAAACTGGCTCGTAAGAAAGCACTTGGACACGGAGAAGCACAGGGCAAAGCGAACAAGAACTGCTGCTACGGCTGTCAGACTCAGACGCCCTTAAGCTAGTTTGCAGACGTACCTCCTCTAAGTGCCATACTCTTACATAGGCCTCGGGAGACTCCAACGGCTCGCTCAAAACGACACTGAAAGTCCCCACGCTGCCCGCCTCGTGCTTCGAGCAGACGGCAGGAATGGCCGAATGGCCGGAGCTTGAACTGTTCTGACCTGAGCGAAGCAGGGTTGGGTTGTGAACTTCATTCTCAGGAACTCGCGCTTTCGCTGAAGCAGGCAGGAAGGGAGGCTGTTTCCGCGGGCACGGTGCTCGTCTTCCGCTTCAACTCTGACGGCCGCTTACTCCACAGTGAAACTTGCGGAAAGGCCAAGTGCATGCTCGGGCTCCTGGCTAGCATCGAACGTCCTGACGAACTTCCTGGCTTCAGGCCGTCATCTTTTGCAACATCGCCGCCGCCTCCTCCGGCATAGTCGTGCCGTCAAAGGACTCCGACCAAAGCCACCCTTGCCTGACGACCTCTGCTGCAGCATTTTTACTGCCTACGGCCGTCCACGAAATGCTGCGGGTCGCATACGCCCACGAACTGCTGTACGTGAGACGCCAGCGACCGTTGTAGTCGTCCCGGTACACTCGAACGGCTGTGGGCACGGCGACTTTGACGGCTTTGTCGATGTCCGAGCTGAGAGTGGCATAACAACGTTTCATCGCAGCGGCATGCTCCTTCTGCTTTTGCTGGAGCTGCTTCTCTTTGGCCTTGCGAGCTGCCGCCGCCTTTTTGTACTCTGGTCGGCTGGCGAAGGTCTTGGCGACGGACTCGAACGTCCGCGAGACCCGCTTGCGAATCTCCACGGCCGTCTCGTGCGAGGCTTTTCGTTTGGCAATTTGCTGGAGGGCGACGTCCTGATCCGCTGCGAGCATGGTGTCTCGAACGATGTCTGTGAGATCCAGGTCGCCTGCCTCGCTCGCCCATGCGGCCGCATCCTGGCGAAACAAGAGACGATCGACCACTTCGTCCTTCGTCAGACTTGCTTCGAGTGACAAGAGGCAAACCACGGCCAGGCGGTCGTCCTCCTCGTGGTCCGTCGCTTGAGCTTCAGCTTCGGCCGGCCATCCCTTGACCTCTGCGAGCCGTCGAAGACCCCACTCCGGCACGCCGGCAAAGCCGTAGTGCTGGTGGTGGTCCAGCAAAGAACGCCTGGCCTGCACCCGGAAGACCACACCCAGAGCCCGGGTCTCACCGAGAGACAAAAGACCTGGCAAGCTACGCTTCGGCACTGCAGCTTAAACGACTGATTCTGGCTCGTGCATGAAAGTCTCAAAACTGAGCAACTGTGCAAAAAACCTTACGAAAAAGCTGAAACGCACCTGAGCTGCACCTAGGAAATGCTGAAACGCACATAATCGACTGTAAAGGGCTCGCTGGTTGTGCTTTTAGGGTTTAGGACCTAGCAATCAATTAGCAGAGTGAAGAGTTACTGCAAAAAACCCACCCGGAAGCAAGATAAATGACATAACAATATGCAAATAGGTGGGACAGGCCACGCTGTGGGGAGGTCGCCACGAGGTCCAGAACCTGCACGGCCTCGTCGAAAAGATGGACCCATCCCAGACCAGGGTTGTCCAGCTCCAAGCACACCATGTCTCCGGCTGGCGAAGTCTGCACTCTTCCTGGCCACACGAGAGCCGCTCGCTTGTAGCTGCGAACGACGTACGACGGCGGGCCATTTGCGAACTGCAGGGCATGGGCCTCAGGGGCCAAGGTTGCCCACCAGCCCTTCTCCGCGCACGACCAGTCCAGGTTCTCCTTGACGACCTTCGCGAGCAGCGAGAACCCGGCCAGCCTGTCCTGCTCCGACTCCGGTGTGGGAGAGGCCCACGTCCTCGCAAGGCTGACGCCTGCCAGAAGCTCGTCCTCGATGGTCTGGTCGGCCAGGTTCGTCGCATCATCCACAGGGGGGGCCGTGGACGAACTGCTCTGTGTGCGGCTTCGATTCGGCCGCACGAACCACCGGTCGGCCTCGAACGTCGTAGGCACAGTCGCCATGCGGCCGCTCGGTACCTCGGCTCTCTGGTAGGTTTCGAGGAGCTTCTTCCGCGACAGGCCGTGCCAGCCCTCCAGGCGACCGAGCGTCTTCGCGGTGCCGTTCCGTTGCTCCGCCTCTCGCTGGACCTTGTTCGCATCTTCGACGAGCTTCGAGTTCAAAAGCCCACTCCACGAACGGCGAAGCCACTCCATCGTCTCCGAAGGAATCTCCACGAAGGGCCTCAACTCGCAGAGCAACATGTTCATCACGGGGGCGGTGGCGGGGTGCCCGTCCAGGAGGAGCTTCGCTTCCAAGGAGCCCTCGGCCTGCACACGCTGGACCGTGCGGTCGACCTCTTCGAGAAACCTTAGGCTGGACTGTCGCAGGGCAGCAGACTCGTGCAGCAAGCCGGCTGAAGCTCCCCAGCCGTTCGTCGAACCCAGCTGGCTGCCGCACCGATATCGCAAGAGTCTCTGAGTGAGTTTCGCGACTCTGCGAGCGACCGCATCCTGCCACACCAGCGAGGCCTCTAGCACGTCCTCTTTCGGCAGCTGCATAGACATGTCAAGGCCGATCCGCTGCAGAGCGGCCAGGTCCGACAGCTTGGCGACGTGCTGGCGAGCGACCTCCATGTAGGACCAGTGAGCCCACTTGGAGTACTGCTCCACGGTGGCCTCGGACGACCTGAGCTCCTGCAGCATGTGGCTGCAGCGAACGTTCTCTGGCTCCAGCACGAAGTAGACGGTCCGGGCCAGTGAGCGATTGTCCTGGTTGCAAGCAAACATCGTCATCCCGTGCAAGGTGTTCACAGAACGGCCTCGCTGCTGCTGCAGAGCCTTACGAGCGGCCGACTTGGCGGCTGCCCTGCTCGTGCCGGTCGTGTCGGCGACGCCGCAGACAGGCGACCAAAGGTCGGCCGCCGTCTTGCTCCAGCCCTCGGAGACGCACAGGACGACCATCACGAGGGCGAACGCCGACCAGTCCCTGTCGAGCTCCGCGTGGGCCGTCGAGAGACTGTTGAAGCGAGACTGAGAGGCCTTGCTGCCTTTGCATCTCACGAACGACCTGTTGGGGAGCGACTGCAGAAAGGCCCTCCGAGAGGCGTCGGTGTTCTCCTCCTGCGAACGGCCCTCGTCCGACAAAATGTCGGGAAAGAACGACAGGAGCAGGGGGTCCGACGGCTGCATGGAGCGGCTCATCTCGTCGGCCGTCGTCTGGATCTTGCCGAACCACGTGCCCTTGTTCCAGGGGCCATACCGAACGTTGTACAGCCCGATCGACACGATGCTGAACGTCAAGAGGCCCGCCGCCGCCATGGCCAGGTGAACGTCGTTGTGCGAACGATGGGCCGGGTCGTTGATATGCTCAACGAACAACGAACGGCCGAATTTCAGATAGTTCACGGCCGCCAACTGGGTTGCTTCCTGGTCCGTGCAAAGGACCATGACGAGCGGCCTTTTGTCCTCGCTCGTCCGTCGGAAGCACGACCAGCCCCACCCGACGACCGCCAGGCTGTGGGACATGTCTCGCAGCCACTCCTGAGTGGCCAGCCTGTCCGGCTCCTTGTAGCCCCCGGAAACTTTGTCCTTCGACCGACCTTTGGAGCTCGCCTTCTGGAAGAACTTCGTGATTTTGTTCTGCCACATGTCGACCCAGTCCTCCGACGTGATGGCAGTCCCTTTCTTCACCTGACAGAGGCAACAGTTTGGCAGCCTACTACGAATAAGGGCAGATGCCTGCTTTGTCTTTGCTGCTTAAATCTTTGGCAAAACTCGTACCCCCGGATTGTCGTGTAACTTCTGCAGGAGTTGCTCAGGCCTGTGGGTCTCACAGCAGCAAAAAGAAGTGGATGCCCTACTAGTACGGCAAGAGAAAAACCCTGTACTGCCTTAAGCTGCCGTGTCCTAGAAGGGTTGCTTCTAAGCTCTTAGTTTCTACGTTTTGCGATCAGAAATACTACACTTCGTAGATAGGACCAATAGTCAAGATGTTGCTTAGAAGCCCTGTCCCAGATCATGCCCGAAGAGCCAAAAAAGAGGCCATTTTTTGTCCAAAAACGGCATCATTTTCGTTGTCCAAAATTAGGGCCGGTTTACCGACAGGTCGTGCCAGCAGTGTCCCTAGGGACTGTTTACTGTATGGTTTTGCTAGGCGGGGTTTAGTGTATGGTTTTGGGCCAGACCCCTGTAGTCTTGCTAGAAGGCAATGGCCGGGACCCGGCAGGACCGCCAGCCTGGCCCCGAGCGAGTTAGGCAAGGTTTACTGTATGGTTTTTCTAGGCGCGGTTTACTGTATGGTTTTGCTAGGCACGGTTTACTGTATGGTCGACCTAAGGCGCGGTTTAGTGTATGGTTTTCCCCGACCAGGTTTGCTACAGAAATTGGCCGAAATACGCCTCGAAAAAGCAGGGACCCAACCCTCGGTCTGGCCTGCGGCGGGCACACGAAAGACACGTCCTCGGTTGTGTCGCAGAGGAACACGTTGAGCCAGTCCTCCGTTCCCACGTGGACGGCATCAGCGACGACGCTGAGAACCGACGAGTGGGCCAAAGCCAAACGACCTGCAGCGACGTAGGACAAACGCTCGGCCTCGAGGAACTTTGAGGGTCGTTCCTTGTTTCGTCTCGCCTGCTCGGTCGCCCCCGATGCGAAATGGCTCTGAGCCACGAGAGCCGAAGCAACCGATGGGCCTGCCTGTGTGCCCGCACTCAGAATGGCCTCCTGCAGGCCGTGCGACGATCGGCGGTACCCTCGGGCCGTCCTGCAAGCAAAAACAGACCCGTCCCCCTCAAAGCTTCAAGAAACCCTAGCAAAACCCTGAAAAACACCTGAAACGCACTAGGAATAAGCTAAAATGCACCTCGACACCCCGAAAGGGTCCTAATTCTCTGGTGTTGGGGTTTGTTTCGATTAGAAAAAGAATTACGAGGCTTTCGAGTCCTCAGCTGGTCCAAGGCCTCCACTCGAGTGGTCGTCCAGAACGGGTTTGAGGCGGAGTCATCGATGGCCTCTGCGAGAGACCCTACCAGGCGGCTGAACACCTTCTCGGCCATCCTGCGACGTTCCATTCCCAAACTCCTTCGAACGGCATCAGCTTGGAGGGTCGCCAAGGCCTCGAGCACCGGAACCTTCTCCTTCTTGCCGAAGATCTTGCCTGGAAGTTGGCCGTGCTGCTTAACGAGAGGCTGGACCAACAAGTCGCCCTGCACGACATGACAACCACCTTTTCGAACGTCCTGCCAGAAGGTGTCTCGCATCCCTGCCAGAAAGGCCGCTGCACGGGCCTTCACATCGTCTGGAGCGAGATTCCACTTGGCATTTGCACGAGGGCCCTTCGCCATGAGCTGGGCTAGCCAACAAATGAAGGCGAAGGACGAAAGGCTAAAGTCTCCCCTGCTGATGGGCCCGTCATCGTCCGGATCGCCCTGGTCCTCGTCGGCCTCCATCGGCTCCTCCTTCACGTCGGCTTTGACCTCTGATTTCACGCCGTCCGAGCGGCTGCTATTGCCGCCGAGGGACTTTCTCTTGACTTGAGTCATCCGTGTCATCATGTTGGACGATGTCAAGTGCTCCGCCGCAGTCGGCATGTCGACGGTCTCCTCGTCCTTGCTCATCTTCTGAGTCTCCTCATCAGAAGACGAAAGGCCATCATAAATGACGGCTGCCGTGCGATTGGCTATTGGCTCCCGCGAACGCCCGGCGAAGTTCGGCACCGCCGAGCCGCCCAGGAAATCCACGACCCATCTGAAAATCCAGAAAAAAAGGCCCGGTCTGGAACGGCCGTCCGAGGCCGCGACAGGCCTCTCGTACTGGTACACCTCCCCTTTGAAGGACCCCACAGTGCCGCAGGGAAGAACGACCGCCCGAACCTGCCTCTCTCCAAGCTCTACCAGACTCCGAACGACCCTCGCTGAGGCTTCCTCTGCTTCTGGCTTTGCCGCCATGATGACCGATGGCTTGACAAGCTTAAGATTGCCGGCTATTAAAAGTTGCTTAGCCTAGCCAACGACTGAACAATCTCTGGGCCCATGGTTTTGGGGTCTGCTTGTGGCCTCTCAAGTGGGGGCTAAGCCTTCTTTGAGCACGGCAAGGCAGCTCTTTTCACAGCAAACACCAAGGCACTGCCCGCACTACCCGAGGCACACGAGGACGAAGGGCCGAGCACCGGGCCGCAGCCGCTCTGGAGGGGCTGGCCTGTCCGGAGTAGGCTTTGCTTTGCTAGACGGATGAAATACCTTGGAAAAATGCTGGAAAACACTTGAACTGCACCTGGGAACTCCTGAAACGCACATAATGAACTGTAAAGGGTGTCGTTCCCTAACGGGGCAGCCCTTAACGCAGAAAACTGATCTCCAAAAACACTAGTCACAGAACGCACCGCTAAACCTTGGAAAAACGCTGAAAAAACACCTGAGATGCACCTGGGAACTGCTGAAACGCATAAACGACTCTAAAGGGCACGCTTCTCTTCTTCAGCAGCATCCTGTGAATCCCCAATGTAGCCGGGCTTAGCCGAACTACAGGACCCCTCCAAGCACTGCCGTTGTCTCGAACAACGGCTACCCCGAGAGACGCATCGCAGCTCACTTCTTGGCCATGATCCACTTGGCCTGGGGGTCGACGGTCCGCAATGAGTCGAACAACGTACGACAAGCGAACGACAAATGCGGGTTGGCCCTCGAGGACACCATGGCCGTCGCAAGGCCTTCGTCGTCGATCACCCACTCGTCGCCCTCGACGGCGAGGCTCGGGAGGCCGGCCGTCTCACCATCGATGGCATTCGTCACCTTGTCACCCTCCAACCTGAAGCACTTCATGTCAAACTGGTCGGTCACGTCGGGCGCCACACGATGCCCGCCGAGAGCCCGGACCCGCTCCGTGGCCATCTTCTCCAAAACCTCGTAAGACCTAGCCCCGGCCGGCAACGGTGTGTCGAGATCCACCAGGAACTGAACGCCGAAGAACGTGTCCAGAATGTCCTGCGAGATGCCGTCGTCCACGTGAACGCCCACCTTTTCCAGCATGAAGACCTTGGCTTCGTCCGGCATCTCGCCGAACGTCTTGGCCTTCCCGCTCCAACGAACGGCCTGTGCCCCCGCCGTTGGCTCGGCCGTCGAGGTGGCCGACGAGGACTTCAGCAGGGTCTGTAGAGCTCCGTCCCGGATGAGGTCGGCGAGAGGCCTCACCCAGGACGGATTATCGTCCAGTTGTCCGTCCACGAACGCCCTGGCACGTTCGAACGACGACTCCTGGAAGTTGGCCAAGGACTTCGCGAACGTCTTCTCGTTACGCTTCAGGAGTTTCTGCTCCTTCGCCCTCCTCCGAGCGGCCGCCTTCTCCTGCTGCTTTTTCACGGCCGTCGCCTTCTTGTCGCTCGCCCCGGAGGTCCGACGAGTCGCAGCCATGCTAACGACCAAGACGACGAAAGGCACAACGAACGACCACGAAGGGCTGGGCTTTGCCAACTAGATGTGTCTCACTTGCTACCCTTGAGAATGAAACACAACCCATGCAATCGCTGATCTGGGGCTTTGCAATGCGACTTACACCCTAATCCAAATTTACCTGTATTAAACGTTCCTTGAACGTCTTTCGTGTTCTGCGACCTCCGTCTAGCCGAACGACCCTCGAAGTTTACGTCGCAGCTTTAGGGTTTCAATTAAGTTTAGGGTTTAGTGTCTAGGGTTAGGGGTTAAGGTTAAAAGTTAAAGCACGAACTGCGAAACCAGCCTCCCGAGCTGCCGTGGAACCACGCTCATCCTCCGAACGGCCGTGACGTGGTACCTCGCGAGAGTTAAGGGTTTCATGAGGTTGGGATTTAGGGAAAGGGGTGTAGGGGCTTGTGTAGCAGGTTTTCGGGGTGTAGGGGTATGGTTGCGAGAAGAGTTGGGAATTTAACTTTAGGGTTTCGTGTTTAGGGTTCCGGGTTTGGGGTTGGGGTTCGGATTACTTTTGGGGTGACTTTGCTTAAGGGCTTGAATTTGCTGGTGTTGTAGTGAACGGCTTGTGTGTTGGTGTTGTGGGTTTCTTATGTTAGTAAGATGGAGGCTTTTAAAGTTTAGGGTTTTGTTATTTGGATTTTGTTGTTTGGGTTTTGTGATTGGAATGTGTGTGTGTGTGTAATGTAACAATGTAGTTAAGTAAGTTAAGTAACTCGTCATAGATTATGATTAGATTAGATGTTTCTTGAATTTGCTTATTTTCGGGTTAACTTATTAATTAATTAAGTGCTATTTATTATAGCCAATCATCATGAGGGGGACAAAGCCAAACACAGGATCATCGGCACGACCGTTGCAATCAGAATCAGAAACCAAATCCACGAACGACCACCGAACTTCACCGAAGGCCAAACAACCCCCCCGGTGCACAGGCCTGCTTCCTCGAACGTCCAGCACCTGTCACGAAATCAATGGCAACATGACATGACATGAATTCGCAAAGCAGGACCGAGGACACTGAAGCACAAACGACTTTTTTCACCCCTCGTCCGGGCAACTCCGGCCCGGCCAAAACTGGCTCCGGAACGGCGGCCGCTGTGGCAAAATGCCGGGAGCTCATAGTCGATGGGCCGCCTGAGATGAGTGAGTGCAAGCCAAAGCAGCAAAAGAAGAGGCAAACGCACACGCAGAACATGATGAACAATCCGAGGCACTCCGAACGACCTACGGACGGCGATCGCGATCGTCGTATCGGGGACGGCGAGGGGCCTGGAGTTCTTTAAGTAAGGGGTGCAACATGCAGCCTCAATTGCAATCAAGTCAAGTGGCGGGCTCGGGACCATATCGCTCGCCCCAACGTGGAGCTGGCCGTGACGGGTGGCCCGGGTCAGAGAGCCGATCGTCGTCGTAGTACCCACGCCGGCCGCCGTAATAACGGTCTCGCTCATCTCGTTCGCGATCTGCCCGCTCGCGATCGGCCCTGTCACGCTCGAAAGCCCGCTCGCGGGCCTCGCGATCGGCCCTGTCGCGGTCGTAGGGGCTCTGATACGAACGCCAGACATCCGGTTCATCACGATAGTCCCGATGGTCCGGAGGATGATGGGCCTCATAACCTTAGCTGATGGCAACACAAGTTAGCCCCGAACGAACAACCCAAAATTCAGTCTCCAACTGCAGCCCCAATGAATGCACTCGGGTCACGGCGACGCTCTTCCTCTGCTCGGCGAGCATCGTAGTCCTCGTAGCTCGGGCGACCATGCCACGAACGACCACCTGGAAAGCCTTGACCTTTGCCGCCAGAAGGAGGACGATCGCCTCAAATCAATCAATCCGCCTAAACTCAAAAAATTGCGAACTTCGAACAGCAGCGACCCAACAGCAGACCGAGTGACTGGACGATCCCGGCAGACCTGCAATGTTGGGCCTCAAGCGGTCCAACTCCTTTCGGCAGGCACTCGTGAGGGCGGCCGACGGATTGGCATAGGTCTTGAGGTCGGTGTTTTCACCTAAGCTATTACCTGGGGGTCCATATGACCTCCCCTTAAGTGTCCGCAGGCCGCATGGCCATATGGGCGTGAAAAGCTGCTATGGCCTTCTATGGTCATATGACCTTAAAAGAACCCCAAAATTCACGTGAAAAGACACCAGTGTGAAATTCACGTGAGATCTTATATGTTTATACGACCATTCAAGCTCCGAGTGCCAATCAAAAACCTTAAACACGCCGGCATCAGTCAAAAAACCCTAAAATCCGTCGCTAACCCTACGTCCTAAACCCCAAGCTTTGAACAAGCCTAAACCAGAATCTTTCAGGAACTCTTGGCAACGCCGCCAAATCGTGCCAGCAACCGGCTCAATACGGTGACTGTATCGATGGGCTTAATTTTCTAGTCCTACGTGGGAACATGTATACGCAGTCTGCAAACCCAGATAGCATCTCCCCATGCCGATGTAAAGCGACGTCTTTCTTGTCTATCTGTGTGTATATATATATGTATAAAGATATGTATGCATACTTAAACCTAGGCATCCATGTATATAGCCATTAATTATGAACATATATATATATATATATATCTCTCTCTCTCTAATATACCATAATTATTGAAATGTATACATATACTTATATCGGTATGAAGGTATGTAGATATATGCAACTGTACTTAAATAGCTATGTATACATGCATATATATATATATATATGTGGGTGCGTGGGTATATGTGTGTGTATGTATGTACGTACTTAAGTCTGTATGTATGTATGCATGTATGTATGTATGTATGTTTGTTTGTATCTATGTATGTATGTTTGTATGTATGTATTGCATGTGTATACGTATGCTGGTATGCATGTATGCCCCTTCACATCTTACACGTGCAACGCGCACGGATCATATAGACATGAAAAGCTAGAGGTTATATAGTTCTTATAGACGTAAATATATTTATATATATATATATATATGCAATATATACAGGGGCGTGAGGATGTAGATCTCGGTGCGTCGTCGTCGATGGTCGCGACCCGATCATGATCATCCTGCAGTCGGGCGAGGTGCCCCATGGGACGGCATGGGTTTTCACACTTCAGATTTCTCAACGGGCTGTTCATCTAAAGCTGAATTTGACGGCATCCTGATATTCTCCAAGCCTCCATAGCCTTGAACCCTATAAACCCATGCTGCCTCCAACCAGGTACATCGACGATCGGATTCCTCTGGCCTCCCGCTGGCATGGTGCGACCGGCTTTGGTTTGATTCAGTTTCCGAGGTATCGGTGGGTTTTATTGCGCGAATCTGAGCAGTTGTATAAGACATACTTGATCAGGATATCATGATCGGTCGATCCCAATATATGCTATTTACATGGCAGGCTCGTCTACGTGCGCTTCGACAAGGAGATGATCATTGGTTTGGAGGTCAGATCCCGCCCCGCCAGTATGCATGCAGGGTCTTTGCATAGCATAATGGTTCTCTTAATAGCATGGGTCGGATGATAGACAGGTTTGTCCGGGGATTAGATCCCAATATCTGCTTAACTTCAGAGAGTTATATATATATGCACAGATATGTATATGTATGTATGTATATATATATATATACATAGAAAATCATCTTCATGTAGACATTCTCGTCTAACCAGGCTTACAAATTTCGGGCGATTAAAGGTCATTATAAAGCTCGTTAAAATTTAGATTGAAGCTCTATATATACAGTGCTATTTATAGAGGTTGTTACGTAGGGCTTGTTCGCTACGGCTTCCGTGGCATATCTATATGTTTATATATATATATATATAGATTAAACATTGAAAGCTGGTTATAAAGGAAACTGGATCGTTAACTTAACAGAATTCAGAACTATCCCGGTGTTGTTCGGGTGCTTTTACAAATACTGCATACAGTATATAGATGGGATCTTTGGGTCATGTATACTAGCTGTATACTACGGTTGTTTATATAGGGATTGCTGCACGCATAGACAGGGGTACTGCTCGATTTCACGCCTGGACTTTGAAAAAGCCTTACTGTACAATAAAGCTTGTTGTAAACTATGCTACCATGTATATGTAGCCTCCTTTATATTTGTTACGTTCGAAGGTTGTTTATGGGTTCATGTATCAAAGGGTTTTTATTTATATCAGAATTCTTCTTACGGGCTTCATGCCTTAAACTGTAGGTATGGCTTATAAATACTGACTTACTTCTATAGGGTTCAGACCAAGGGTCTGTTTATCTAGGGTTATTAACTTTGGATTGCAATTAGGGTCTGAAAGCATATACGGGCTTATATAAGGTTGAGGAGTTGTATTCCTAGTTTACATATCCAGTTTCTTTAGTACGCAGCTCCCCAAATTATATAAAATCTTACAGAAAGCCTTCGATCATCATCCTGACCTAGACAACAACTGGAAATCTGGGAGTTACCATCTGCACAGTTACATCGCAGCGCAATTCAGAATCCATTTCAGGTGCCATATATGACTTTACGTCGGGGCTCTGTCGATTCGGGGTTGGATTTCTCGAGATTGAAGCCGCCCTCATCCTTCGAACTGACAGTCTCGACATCATGTGTACCCCGAGAAAGATTTTGGGGCCAAGCAGTACGTCTAGAGACCCGGCATCGCTGACGATGCCGACGAAAATCGATGCAGACGTCGTACAGCAGCTCTCGGATGCTTACAGCAAGCAGCCGCATCTTTATGAAGCTACTCGGTGTAGGCAGATGCATGTTGTTAGCTGATGCAGCCATAAATCCTGGTATATCCTACTATAGTACAATGGTTGCAATCTAAGGTTGGATTTTCTTTTGTTATTGATCACTCCGGCAAGCTCTTCAAGGGCAAGAAGTGTACGTTGAAGGACCTATGCAGGAACGCCGATGCTTTATGGCATGCATTCAGTGCAGTCCCCCAAGATCAGGGTTGTCATTATCTGCACCTAAAGGCGTATCATAGACTATAGTTAGCCAAGGTCATCTATGCCACGATGTCCGCGATGAGAACTTCACGTTCAAGTGCATACGTAGTTCGGGAAGCAATCTTGAAGTTTTACGATGACAAGAAATTGTGGCCACGTGGGCTCACTTCTACGATGGAGTGCATTCGAGACTGGGCCCTGAGGATGGGGGATGCAATCAAACGTATGGCTACTCAACTGCCCATTGTATTGCAGATGCTAATATTTTGATGAAAGCTTGCAATGCCTATCTAAGGTTGGCAGGACTCGCCGTCTTCTGAAACGTGCACATTCCAGCAAGCTCAAGAAAATGAACCATCTTCGAGACAGAATTGCGACCCTGAAGATCCCAGGCCTGGACACTCGCTCGAATTTTATCTAGCTGGATTTAAGTACAAATACAGATACAACCGATTCGCCGATCTTAACCCTATATCTACCCATGGACTATAATAATCCGACTTCTTAAGTGTCTATACTATGTTACTGAACCTCGAATCCCAAATCTGTTTAAGGAGGGACCTTCGACCCCGGGTGCTGAAGTCCATGATTCTGAAGAGTCTGAAGAGGACTCTGACGACGAGGGCGATACCTTGTCCAGCAACACGTCTTCGGTTTCGTCGCATGCCAGCCTGTCGAGCAGGGATTCTCTTATGAGCCGACTTTGCGCACAGGTTTCGGATGTTCGGTTGTTCAAGACGAGCATTGATAAGACGTCGGAAGTATCGTCCTCATCGTCATCGAAGGGGTACAAGTTCAGCCCAGCTCCGAGCCCCAAGGCTATTCCGAGCTATGTTGCTTAATCGAAATTTTGGGGAGGTTTCCGGGTTGTTTCCTTTTTTCGGATTATGTGTATATGCCTGGTACCTCGAATGACTCAACCTCCCTAAACCGGTGGCCCCAGGTTTTGGATCGCCTGCCCTCAATCGGGGAACCCGCACCCGTCCCTCTGATCAGCGAGCAGTATGTGAAGACGCTCAAGGGTGCCGCCAAGGCCGATGATAATAGTGATGATGACGATGATGATGACGCCGAGGCATCAGCTGATGCTGCAGAGCTTGATCATGAGGGCGAGAAGCCAAAGGCCAGTCCCCCGAAATCAGCTGGATTTCGGTTCAGTGCGGTTTTCTTGAAGAAGGCGAAGAAGGCCGCAGCTTCGAAGAAGCCCAAAGCTAAAGCGAAGTCCAAGAACCGCAAGCCTGCAGAGGCCAAGCCCCAAGGTCCCCAAGGCCCCAGTGATGTGCAATACGGAGACTACACGCCCAAGGATTTCAACGATCGAAGTAAGAAATTCAGAGAGGATGCCAAGGCAGCTGGGCATGCGCCCCGCACGGCCTTAAAGATGTGGATCGATAGCGAGGAAAGGTCAAGACTTCTGTCGGATGTCCCACTGCAAGAGTTGAAACGGCGCAAATTTGTGCCAAAGGAGTGCACGGAGAATCCTTTCCGGGCCGCTCGACTTGGTGGCTGCTGATATGCTAGGTCTGAAGTTCTTTTGAAAAGATCCTTCTTTCCTTTTACGTGCCGCTGTGTGAATATCCATGGCAAGCGTGATTGAAATTACTGCAAATTTTCTCGCCGGGTATCGATCGGTGGGGCTTGCATGCTGTGGGAAAAATAACCTATATGCCGAGCGAGTGAGTGAACGCCGTCACGGATGCTTTCGGTCGTTCATGTTGTTGTCACATGCTATGCTAACATTCGCATGCAGGATTTTGTGGCTAGAGCCTAGAACACGGGTAGGCCCTATACGACAGTTCAAGTCCTATCTAGCTAGAATGGTCGTAGCAGAGCTCTTGATGGTGGATGCCCCGTCGTGCCTCGTGCTTTCAATTTTACTTCTGATCTTCAACTCCCAGATCCCGAAGACGAAGGACCTCCCAATTACCTGCTTACTTATATAGCAAACATGACACCCGTCGGAATCTCTAGATGTCAGCCCTTCTATATAATAGACTTCTTATATTCTAATGCCAGGACCGAGACTTCCTCGAGCTCTTCGCTGGCCAGGGTGAGTTATCTGCTGCTTTGCGAAGGGTATCCTGCCATAGAATGATTCGAGGTAAGCCGGTACCTAAATTCATGAATATAATGCAACTATAACCCAACACCCCATCCTCGATCCAAGGCGCACCTTCGTGGAGCTTCGGTGGACATCGTGAACGAGCCGGTTACCATGGACCTGCTCACGTCGGCGGGTTTTTGGAGATTTGGTTGCAAGTATTGAAACTCCGTGTGTGGGCCGAGTTGAGATATTGTTTTGCATGCTTGTGCTTGTAACCTAAGTCTGGCAATGTTGGAGATGATGCGCTGCAAGCCTGGAGCATTGGTTGTGATCGCATTGGATTGCCGAAGCTTCAGCCGCATGTTACTTGACTCCATATATACAACGATATAAAGTGCCTAGCTATATCAATGACTCGACCACTGCTTAATTATGTAAGGTCTCGGGGCACGACGGGTCGCAGTGTCCTCAAACCGCTGGGCCACCAAACCCACGAGTTCGTGATGGAGGGCAATGTTCTTTCGAGCCGCACGGCATTGCTGGTTTACCTAGCACAATGGTTGAGGCTACGCTGGGTCATTGAACAACCGGATGGTAGCTTCCTTCCGGAGATGCCCCGATTCCAAGCCTTATTCCGGACTTTTGAGGCTGGTTGCTGGGTAGACAAATAATGCGGCCTAGGACCCCTCCAATAATAAACTGCACAAATGCCTGCTCAGATATGGTCTGGAAGCTTCTACATGGGCCACTTCAACGGCCCGACGCCTAAAAGGCACAGACTTTGGTCGAATTGCAAGGATCTGATTGATACGATCACCGAGAGGGCGGGCTTCATGTCCAGGGAGGAAATGAGTCGGTTTGCGCAGAAGACGGCTGTGCAATACACGGACAGCAATGGTGTTAAGCGCCACACCGGCAAGCCCAAAGTGCTTCAAAAATCACAGCCGCTCGATGCTAATTTAATTCTCGAAGCCCGTATACAGCATGACTCTATATAAGCCCCAAATTCCCTGCACTTCCATCCGCCTGAGCCAAGGGAGTACACCAAAGCCTTTGGCGAGTTCCTGACGAAGTATTTCGTGAGCGTGATGAAGGCCGCTAGCTCCGGGTGTACCCTATATAGTTAGATCCGATCGAGTATGTTTACATACCACGTAAGGGCTATAACCTCAATATATAGAAGTACCTATATATATGATCAGATCTATATGTCCACGTAATCATTTAGGCATGAACCGCACAACTTATGATAGACTACTTGGTTCTCCGGTGTCGTCCAGCTATGGCAAATTTAGGTGAATCATCGCGAACACGCTAGGGGATTTCACGCTCGAGATTCTAGCTATACTTCTGCTACCACAAAACTTGGAAGTTGCAAGGCTTGCGTTTCTGTTGCCTAATGTGAGGCCATATGTGTGGCTTATATAATGTCACTTGCCTAGGTACCAGCATCATGTATTCTGTATGTCTTCGGAAGCTATGAACCCCCATACCCACAGGCCGGGATAGCTTACGACCGGCAAATGATGCCGGTCAAGTGAATGTAATTTTCACAACTATATAATTCCGAATCCTGCCCTTAAGTCTCTATAGTTCCAATAAATCCAGGCGACCCAATATATTGATAAAGATTAGCTCAAATCCTACCAACCCCACGCAGCAGCTTACCTTAAAGACGCACTCCACGTTGTTACAAAGCCCTGACCCTAAACCGTATACAACCCCCGAAATCCCTACACATGCACAGTGCACAAGACTGTCCGAGAGTGTTCCAATAGCTTTTCAAACAATTATGGTTGCCTAGACAAGTTGTAAATCATACAGCTTTCAGAGGCTTACGTAGGGTAGTCTGTACATGGCAAATCGATTTGAAGGCCAAGCCGCACTCCTTCACGAATCCTCCGAGCTGACTTTGAGCAAACCCAACCCTTAAGCCCTAAGCACTAAACCTTTTACGATGTAGTTCCGACTCTGAGCATCCTGCGACAGCACTGCACGTGCAAGGCGACCTGCCCAGCAATTTATAGGGTGATCACTAGATCCGATAAATAATATAGAGGTACCCTATTGGTCGTGCTGTATATATATATATATATACATAGTTTATATTACTATTCTTCCAGGTTTCGATATATATATATATATGTATATATATATATATATACACATATAGCTATATAGGGGCTGTACCCTTTAAAGGGGCACGTATATGATTATTGAAACAGGGATATAATTATATATATATATATAACAAAAACATTGTTTCACGGGCGATTACATCATGGGCTTTGCTGGTTCTTTTGAAAGGATCGAATATTAGTAGACCCAGGGAATTTAATTATAAACGTCGAGGATTCTTGTATATGCAATGGATATTATAGGGTTATATAGGGTCATAGGATTAATCTGAGCTAGGATCACTTAGGGTACGAAGACAACTAGGTTCAGGTTTTGCATGGATACAGGATTGTTTGGAATCTCGGGCTCCTGTTCGGCATGCTTTCCACTGAGGCCTTTCCGAATATTAAGATCGCTGTAGGTTTCTATATATCCCTACCTCACCGCACCAATTCCCGATGCATAGTTGTCCTGTAGACAATACGTTAAAAACTTAGGAATTTCGAACCCCCCAATATAGGTACTAAAGCTGGGAAGAGCCATGCAATGCCGCGCCAAAGAACCCCCTGTATACAATTAGGAACCAAGAAACAGCAACCCTCGTATGCAATATAAATATATGTATATATATATATATATCTCTCTCTCTCTCTCTCGCAAGAAACCTAAATACCCTCGAAGAAACCCTCGCAATCTCAAACAGAGCCACGTGCGCAGATGGTGCCCGTGATTTTACGGTAGACGACTTTTAAAACTGCTTCACAAGAACCATATAAGCATTAAAGCCTATATGTACAACTCGATAAACATATATATATATATACATATAATAGTAGGACCCCGACAGAACTTTTCACAACCTGTGAAACCTGTGTATAGACACTTTCACGCTATGCATTTCTACATCTATAGAGACACCTGTCATGAGCACTACTTTAGGGGGGTTTGGGTATTTTACAAACGTGAGTTTTCTATTTTACGGGAAGGGAGTATTGGTGCTTTGGGTTCAAATAGGATACACCATATATATCCATATAGATTCAAACAATTCATCATAACCCTGCTAACAGGAGCCCTTCGAGGTATCCTTTGATGCGAAGACTGCCCCTACTATCGACCGGTCGATGACAGACCATGAGCTCTTTGTGGTGCACTGCACAGCCGACTCGAATGGATGGCTGGCAGGAGATATTTGGGATGATGCTGCTAGTCTAATCGATGATAGTTTAAATCCTAATTTAAGCCAAACCAAAGAATTCACAGTGAAAGTCCGAAGCCCAGGCCGAAATGCCGACAGTCATCGGTTATCTCAATGCCAAACACGTGATGCCTCCAGGGCAATGGGAGACCTGGCTGGGATGAGTGTTCTTAAGGCTTCTGTCTGCTCTCTATCGATCTCCATCTCTATCTCTCTCTCTCTCTCTCTCTCTTTCCCGACCTCTCTTACCGGGAATGTTTTCACATTATTGCTTCAGCTTAGGACATTACTCTTCAGAAGATCGGCCTGCTGTGATAGGTTCTGATCGATATCTGAGAGATATCGGGGTCCCTGCCTTTAAAGCAAAGGCAGGCTGATGGATTCGGGGGGCAGTACCGGAAAGCAAAATGATGCTTGGCAGTGTGCTTTTCTTCATAGCAAGCAGGGAATTCACCCACACTGCTGTGAAATCACACATCATGTGCCGATGCTGCATGTGGTCCTAAATTCGCAGATGATCTGTGAGTTGTTGCTACATGTCTTGAAATCTTGCTACATGTCGTGAAATCAAATTCACGCAATCACGCGTGAAAAAGCGTTACTTGAACGTGAAAAGTCGTTACTTGACCACGTGGCGCCGTGAATTCTGTGATTCACGTTTCAGAGATTCATAGATGCTCTTGATCTCTATAAATGTGAAATCACGCGTTTTCTGTGCATCACCTTGGAAAACTCAGGATCAAGCTTTAAGAGCTAGACTTTTAGGCACGGTCTACGGCAATGCCCCCAAAGACCAAAGTTTCGGATGAGTGTAAGGCTCAGTATGCGGAAGTGTTGCAGCGGCTCCAAGCGAGCGGAAGCTTGCAACCAGCAGAGGGAAAGCCAAGCATGCGCAACAACAGCCCGGCAGCCGCTGAGACAAACCCCCAGCCGAAAAAAAAGCCAGGCCGCCCAAAAAAGCAGCCCAGCACCGAACCCCCAGCTGAGAAGGAGAAGCCCACAATGAAAACAAAGACAACAGCCCCAGCCGAGGAGCAGAATCCAACAAAGAAAGCAAAGGTGGACTCGACAGCAACCGCTGAGGAGGAGAAGCAAACAAAGAAACCCAAAAAGGACAAGACAGCAGCCACTGAGGAGGAGAAGTCAACAAAGAAAGACAAGGTAGACAATACAGCAGCCACTGCGGAGGAGAAGCCAACGAAGAAAGCCAAGGTAGACGAGACAGCAGCCCCGGAGGAGAAGCCAACGAAGAAACCCAAGGTAGGCAAGACAGCAGCCCCGGAGGAGAAGGTAAAGCCTGGAAAGAAGGGACAGGGCACCAAGTCTGGCGCAACCGACGAGGAGGAGCCTGGATCCGTAGAGGATACGCAGCCTGCAAAGGAAGCAAAGCTTAAGACTGCCGAGGGGAAGCCAGACAAGAGTGCGAAGGTAGACTCGACTGCCTCCGAGACAAAAAGCAACAAAAACAAGGGTCAGAAGCAGGTCCCCAAAGCATCGACAGCGAAGTCAGCTGATGACTCAGATGAAGTCGTAGAGGAATTCTACGACAACGAACTGGGCATCATGGTGAGCTGGAGGAACTTCGACGCTGTCGTTGCAGCAGTGTTGAAGGCACATCCGAACGAGACGGTCGCTGGTGTGAAGCTAGGGCTTGAGGAGACGCTGGGGCCATGTCCTCCAGATCTTTGTGGTGATGAGAGGCACCCAGGTCCCATCCTAGAGGATTCCACCCTAGATGACGATGCAGGGGAGCAGGATGATGATGAAGACCTAGATGGCCAGGAGCTGGATGAGGAAGAGGAAGAGGAGGACGATGAAGAGGAGGATGATAAGGAGACCAATATCCTTCCTGGTAAGACCCCCCAGACAAGCCAAGCCAAAGCTGCCAGTGATGAGAAGAAACCGGACAAGACCCCCGAGCCAGCTGTCATCAGTCTGCATTTAAGGATCGCAGTCTCTGGATGAAATTTTGATGTTTGTTAAGAACCTACCTGTGCGATTTTTGCTGAGGCCACTCCTTGCAGGACGAACTTGAACAAGAAGTTCCAAGAACATTCCGATCCCCCAGAGTCTTTCAAGCTTGCTCGAACGGATTCTTTGAAGTTGCCTACCTGTATTTCATTTGCTAACCATATATATTGGGCTCCCTATATAGTGTATATTTCTCTCTCTCTCTCTCTCTGTCTCTCTCCCCCTCTCCACTACTTAAAACCTATATCGCCCAGGTCCTGCCGAACGCTGCTTCGGGGTATCAAGCTTGCCAACGAGATGGCTGATGCTGGTCGAAATCTTACACCCGACCACAAGAAGGACGAGCCAGATATCATGGATTTGCTTGATTCGCTACTTGCTGGCACAAAATCCTGAAGAGTATTATGTGTGCTCCAGATTCCAATCGCTTGTTCTGCTTCTACAATAAGGATGGACGAGTCCGCTTCGCAAGTGCTTGCGGAGTCGGCCCCGCCCGAAGAAATGCAGACCTTGCTTAATCAGCTGATTGCAAAAAACCGAGCACTGCAACACAAACTGGACTCCCGAGGCTCCAGTCCTGCAGGAACAGCAACACCCAAGCCTGCAAACCCGTCCCCCGCCGAAGCTGCCGACAAAGCCCCCCCAACCGTCGATGAAGATGAAGATGAAGATGCTGAGGATGATGATGCTGATCAGAGGGACGGGTCGGGTAATGAAGAAGATGAAGATGAGGAGGAGGATGAGGAGGCGGAGCCATCCTCGGTGATAACCCCGCCGCCCAAGACCAATCGCGCAGAGACGCCCACCCCACCTGCCCCGGAGGCCCCGCCAAATCCGTTTGCGCACGCGAACTCAACTACCCACAGGGCCGAGTGGATGGCTTTCGGGAGAAGAATGGATGGTGGAGATGCATCCACAAAGTTTCCCGAGCTCATGGGGCTTTGGTCTGCTAGCAGAGATGTGCCCTGTTTGCATTCCTATTGAATAGTTATTATTCCAACGCACGTACATACACACGTACACGCACATATACAGAAAATCCTGTCGATCTCAGGACAAGCTAAAGGCCTTTCGGGAATGGCTGTCCAAGGACAAGAACTACGAGCAGGCGGAGTCCCACATGACGTTTCTACGAGAGAAGGAGTTCAAGGGGAACCGCGAGTGGGAATGCTTGACCATCCTCGAGATGGTCCAGCGAAACTTCAGCACGCACGGTCCCGAGCGATTTTTGCATGATAGAACATATGGGTTCCTATTTCGTGCTGATGCTTGTGCAATTTCAACATAAGGACGAAGATCGAATCTGCTGTTCGGAAACCCGGAAATGGGGTGCCTGATGAAGATTGCCCTGACGACCCCGAAAGCACCCGCTATTGGACCAAGACCAAAATGGTGCAGAAGGAGATTGACCGCACCAAGCAGTCCCTGCAAACCGATTGTAGGTTCCAAGCCACCCCTGAGCTGGCCAATGCTTTGTTTCTGAACCAAGGCCTGGGACCTGTGTCTAAGGATGCTCATGCTTTGGTAAACAAGGGCAGGGACGACTCTCTCGCACTCGTCAAAGATCTGAAAGCTTCGGGCCACTCGATCTGCAGGATAGTCTTCATATCAAACAATCAGTTGTGTTCGTTACCGATCTCTATGGGTTTCGATGTGTCTGATCTCGAGGCAGTCATGTTGGCTCGACCGGCAGTCGTGGCACACCAAAGGGCAAGGCGAAAGCCAAGAGCAGGTGTGTCATGGCCAAAACCGCAAAAGAGCTGGCAGAGGATGCCCGCTCCCTATCTCAATTGTCCGCTCGTCTGATATGTTTATCTTCCCATATAAACCAAAGAATTTCAAAGGAAACCGGTCAATCAATCCGAGGCAAAGAGATCAAGAAAGAGCTGCAGGCCGGCAGCATTGCCCTGGACCTCCCTAAGGGTCACGATCTACGTACGAAGATGGCTGTTCATGAAAAAGAGCTGAAGGAACAGCTCGAGCGGCTTCGTTCTTAGCATGGTAATACTCTGTAGCCGACTCTGCCTGTATATTCGTACCATACACCCTATAATCTATAACTGAGGCTTAAGGAGTTCGACGACCTAGAGGACGATGATCAGAAAGAGATGCTTGCTGAGATCGAGACCCAGGCCTATTGGTCACACACCAAGCGATCCCCAACCGTCGAGCGCAAAGCCCCGAATATAAAGACGACTAGTAGCTGAAACCCCGCCCTCCCAAAGGTCGAGGATGCCAAGCTCACCCGTGTACAAGCACGAGCCGTGGCCGCCGAGATCAAGAAGGGGAACTCGTGAAGCCGGGCCTGAGGGTCGAGCCGATTTTACCCATCCAGGATCGAGGGGCAGGAAGAGTTTCTATTGGACATGAATCTAGCTAGCCGCTAGCCGATGTGTTGCAGTATATTCTTTTCAGATTGCGTGGAATCCTTCGCATTCTACAGGATCCTATGTAATATAGTGACATAAGCTTCGGGGTCCAAGGATCCCAATGATCGATCAAGAGACTTACACAATCGGGCTCGCAGGGTTGTAGATCAAGGTTTCACGTATCGGTTCGATCTTATTATAGTTGCACCGAATCGAACCCTAAGTCCTAAACACTATTCGCTTATATTATATTATTACAAGTTTAAGGTTGCCCCGAATTACCAAATAAGTGGGCCTCTCGTGAAACCACCACCCCAAGCCTATAGATAGAGTTTTAACTTGAATTTGAGAATTATACTCTGGTCCCAATTCTCTTCCGGCTGTAAACCGTCTAGGATAGCATTTAGAAAGGAAGGCCATATATATCCAAGCTCTCAGGCAACTGTCCTATAATAAACACAGACTTAAGCTAAGGAGGAATATGCTTTTACATATATATATATATATTTTTCTTTTGTGTCTATATATCTAGCCACGTATCATATTGAAAGCCCATATGCCAGGATTAAATGTGAGACCCCTATACAAAGCCTGGTAAGAGCGATCAATTAAGCTTATACGCCTGCAGGAGGGCCAATAGCTCTCGGCCTGGATGCTTTTAAAAACGGCTGGGGTACGTGGATGCTATTGCACCGTTCAGCAATGCATCCGTTCAATCAGATGTGTAGACAGCCCCACTGTGCCGGCAAGAGATGCTGTGCTCTAGAGGTGAGGATAGGTCTACATGTGCAGCATCGATGTCGCCTACGCGAAAAAAGATTTCATTGCAAGTGACTGCATGCGCTGTAGAATGTTAAAACTTATTTACACACACAGCACAAAGCAAACGAATAACCCCACGCAGGTGGTCATGATGCTGAAGAACTTCGAAATATCCGAACGCAGCTTGATGGAGCGCATCTCGTCTATAATACTAATATCCCTTATGCTGTCGCCGCCGAGACTCTTCTAGAGCTCTGGACTCTTCAATTAAGTCAGTATGCTTGAACCCTAAGGATCGCCGAGAGCATCGGTCGCGGGTACACCTCCATTAAGCATGTGGGGACTATGGGCGACATCTTTGATTCTGATTTGCTGCAGATGCTTGCCTCTGTTTGAGCGAAGCATACGCACACACACACACACATATGCATATATATATATATATGTATGTACATATGTATATATATATATATATATATGTATGTGTGTATGTATGTATGTATGTATGTATGTATGTATGTATGTATGTATGTATGTAGGCATGTATGTAGGCATGTATGTAGGCATGTATGTGTGTATGTATGTATATGCATATGTATATACATACGTATATACATATATACATACGTATTGTACCTGGGTGTGTGCATAATATATTTTATTCATGTGAGAAATATCTGCATATCAACACACACACACACACGTACATGTATCAATCATGTGCGTTATCTATGTCAGGGTTCATGGCTACAGGTCAGTTTAGAATTTAATCTGTAGTCAGGATTCCCGACCGAAATATGCATTGTGTACGTACTCTTTTTACTTAGCATGCAAGTGACCTTCCCAGCTTTGAAATACCGAGGAACCTTAAGGAGTCTGGTGTGCACAACCGAGCCCAAGATCTGGACATTTCCCTACCCGCGAAGATTTCCTACGTTACACTACCTCTCAGGGTTTCAGCTGATGACGGCAACGTGCTCTGGGAAGATTGGCCGTTTATATTGCCCTACGATATGGAGCCTGTTACGCAGCCAACACCGTATTGATGGCCTAATCTAAGGCTTTAGTAAACTATAAGCGCCCCAGCATTACCCTAAATCAAGTACCCTCACGGACCGAGATGGAAGCCATCGTCGCGACTGGCCACCTCCAGAACCTGGTCACTGACCTCGGCGAACTCCCGAAGTTTTGGTCTAAGTTTTTGCAAGACCACCCGGATCATCCTGTAGCTGGCGATGCAAGCTTACAGACTTCATCAATTGGATGTACATTGTACTGACACTCGTTCTGTCATATATCAAAGTGTTGGGTAGGCTGCCATGTTATGATACGTTTTTCGTTGTCCGAAGGATTGCATAACCTTGCTGTCCAGTCTATATGTATACTGAAGTAAGGTGATGAGGCTAGAGCTGTCAATTCGCTTTGGCTTTTTCTCATGTTTACTTCAGAGCTATCTCCGCATTTGACGAATGCCTCCGCATCCCGCCTGCTTATGGCCATCATACCAGCAGAACGGTACATCATTGATCCTGACAGTGGTATTAATCTCACAATTCAAGCCGCCTGCCATGCGATTACTGGCAGCTTCAACAGGCTATCTCAAATTGGCATACCACTGGAAGACCCCAGTAGCAAGACCGAAGTCCCGTGGCAAGCTCCCTGGAAACTTCTTTGTATGTTGAAAGAATTTAAGAAAACCCTTCGAATGCTAGACAATCGACCCTGAAAGACTCGGCCCCAGGTTCTGAGACTCCACGCCTTCATCACCGCTTTCCGTGGAGACTGGAAGGCCTTATACCAGGTCTTTTGCTTCAATCGGTATGCCGACCGGGACGAGGTGGGGGGACTGTTCCATACATCTAGTGTTGCTTCCCCTATAGAAGTGTGGTTTCCAGTGTCTAGATATAACCGGCTGCAAGGGTGGGGCAAATGAGGTGGGGATGTGTTGATTCCTTGATATTGCAATCTACGTTGCCAAGCATCTTACGATCGATGACCATGTAAATATCCACGTTTTTCTCAAACCCTAAACCCTAAAACTACCCTAAAAGCAAAACCCTGCCTTGGGGCTTAGATCTCAAGTTAACCAGGCTCGTTGACAGGCCCTGAATTAATTACGGTAAGCCGGGATTCGAAATTAGGGGTAGGGGTTATGTGCGGAATGCTCCCTGCAGATACGCTGGATGTGCCGAGCTGCCAAAGGACTCACTGCTACAACAGAACCTATGGCATTCACAAACATCAACCCTGACGCGGCTTACTGGGAGACGATGTTCCGCGATCCTCCATGGAGCTACACGCCTGCTTACGCTGGACTAGCAGGCTTCAAGCTCCAATATGTGCAACCGGATTTGCTGCATGTGTGGCACCTTGGCACCGGCCGTGATTTTGCGGCGAGTGTTATCGTCTACATCATACGACACAAGCTGGAATGTCGTGGTGTGTTCGCTGGTACTAACATGAAGGATCGACTCGAAGATGCTACTTCCCAGCTCAAGGCCTTTGCCAGGCTTCACAAGTTACCTTTGAAGATGCACAAGCTGAGCAAGAGCAAACTTGCTTTGAAAACGAGATTGTCTTATCCAGAACTGAAGAGTTCGGGGTACGACACCTACGTTGTTTTGGAGTGGATCCAAGACCTGTGCTCTCGCCACAGTGCCGTGCTGCCTGCAGACATTTGCACTGCTACCTGGTGCGCCTCGCACATTATGAGTATGCTGCACAAAGCAGGCCGCTATCTCACTGTCGATGAGCAGAGGAACAAGGAATATTTCGGGCAGCTCTTTCTGAGATCTTATGTTTCCTTGGCACATCACTGCCTACAGCATCATGAGCAGCTCTTCCGACTTCGTCCGAAGTTCCACATGTTATGTCACATTTTTCGGAGCTCCCTGCCCAGCCGAACAAATCCAACCCAATACAGCACTTGGATCGACGAGGACGGGCTTAAGCGCTTGATGAAAGTCTTAAGAATGACAGATGCTCGTACGGCGCCAAAGAGGCTACTGGAACGCTACTTGCTGGGAGTCAGGAGTGCATGGGGCCAGAAAAGCTGAGCTTCCGGCTCGACCGCCGGCCCGCTTTTCGACGATCCAGCTTTTGGCTTTTAAGGGTTGGGGGTTCTTAGTGCTTTACAGGGTTTTTAAAGTTAAAGGGCGTTTAAGGCTTGGGGTTCTTGGGGTTTAAGTATAGGTCTTCCAGGGTGTACGTGTTTGAAGGTTTAGGGTCTTTAGACGTCAATCCTAAACCCCTGAATACCCTAAACCCCTAAACCCTAAGCCCTAAACCCGAAACCCCTGAACCCTAAACACCCGAATTCCGGCCCCGAAACCCAAAGCTCCTCCTATATCTATCTCTCCGACTATCTTGGTCCTCGTATCTAGGTTATTGCCTGCTTCTCGTTTGTATCCTGCTATAGGAGTTAGTGCACGCAGACACGAGGCACGGACTCATATATATGTCTACGTAGGTATCTATAATATATGGCTACGACTATATTATAAGGCTCCTTGACTATAGTTGCGGATGTCTTCGACATATATAAAGTCGATCACCCCCAGCCCGCGATCCAGAGCTCCCCTATAAAACCATGCCACAATATATACTGTCGTATACTCAAGCGCAGGATGTGTACATAGCTTTGTACACATTTATACACATGTATGCATGCATACGCTATATGCAATTCATGACTACACGCATACGTACTTATTGTACGTACCTATATAGATCGTACATATGCACACACATACACACGTACACACTTTTAATGCATATGTATAGTTAGGACGTATAATGTCTATATCCAAGCATGACATACCAACACGCATGCCGACATAGAACCTTGGATTGCACCCCGATCTCCCCACACTGCCGGCTGTGCACACCCATTTCAGGGAGTTCAGGGTGTTTGGGTCTTCAACGTTGGCACCCTAATGCGCGCAAGCCCAAAAAAGTTGGGATGACTCAATATTCTGTATGTACTTGAATTCCTTTTATCTTGCCGTGGAAACCTGAACCTATGCCTAAACCTTGCATTGCATACTTTTCAGCTTTCGTTCTTGTTTTCGCAATCCCTAAGCTTATAGACGGCTCAAATTCGGGCTCAACAAGCTCAAGGTTTAAGCTTGATTTTAAGTTTTTCGGGCTCAAATAAGGCTACCTCAAAAAAGGCGTGGCCATGAAAAGTTTGTGTGGCTTCTTGCCAACTCTTTTATGTACGCCAGAAGCATGGCCGCACCCAATGTGATCAAAAGTACCCCCAGGTAAGGTGAAAAAATATTAAAACACGAACGACGACAAGAACAAGTCGCAAGCCCTCACGCCACGAAGCCGAGAGTCGCTGCAACACCTGGAAGATCTCCCTCACGAACTTCGCCCCGTCCTCCGAGTGACCAGCGAGGTTGCCGACCGCCTGAGTTTCGGATTGAGTGCATGTTTCAGTTTTTAAAGTCCAAAGGTTGCTGTCGAGAGGCCCTCATGCACTTCTCGTCGAGCTGGAGCTCGTCGAGCTCGAGCAGCACACCGGGGGCCACACGCCAAACGTCCAGCCGAACCTGAATGATTTCAAGGCAAGGGCTCTTATGATATGGCACCATGAACTGAAAACGCAACGAACGACCACCTATTTATTTAAGCTCAGGGGCGGCATCGAGCAACGGATTGCCCACGGACGGCATGGCACCCGCGAGATCGTTGGGGTCGAACGTCCCGGCATATTGGCCTGGCGGGGCCTGGTCCGGCTCGCGAGGGCCGGTCGTCCCCGCAGACGGCGGCCTGCGAGGCGGACCACTGGCCGCCACGCGAAAGGCCTCGAGCTCCTCCTTGATGTCGTCCGGCAGGTTGGCGAGGCACCACCACTCGTCATGTGCATCACCGAACGTCGGGAGCCAGCAAGGGATCCTGAAAATGCACGAAAGTCCCACCCCCAGTGTGGCCGACCTGTTCCGCCCGTGGCTGCCTCGGATGAACGGCAACAGAAAAGCTAAAAGTCCTAACAGTGTCAGCCTGCCGCAATAACACATGACTTTAAATGCAACCAGCGACAGATAATCTGCAGCACCGAACGGCCCTCGAGAGGCAAAAGGCCCTCCAGGATGGCACACAGCATCATGAAGCAGGGCTTGTACTCCTCCTGTTGGAACGGCCCACGGAACGCCCCGAGCTTCATGATTGGGTTGCCTCCCAGGATTCAACTAAGTAAGCAATGATCCCGAACTACAGAAAGCATGACATGACTGACTAACTTGCAATGTAACTGGACATGGCCTGGGGCAGATGCCGCACGAGCGGCCGTGTCCGAAGCCCAAATTCCACGAACATCCACCGAAACCTGAGTGGCCCCAACGTCGTAGAACCGCTTCTTGAGGAGGGCCGGCATGCACGAGTGACCTTTCTGACCTTAGTAAACCGAGCGACCAACGAACTCCAAGCAGCACCAGCCAATACTTGACGACAAGGCACGAACGGCGCCTCGAAGGCCGGTCGGGCTGTACATCTCCTCGGCACCGTAGGCGATGATCAACGGCCCCTTGTAGTACTCGCCCTCATCGATCGGCAAATCGAGCGACTCGTAGGGCAGCTCGTTTGGATCTTGCGGCGGACCCGCACGACGACCATGGCGGCCGGACATGGCGAACGACGACGTTCGCGAATCGCGAAGGACCCCCGAACGACCCCGAACGACCCCCGAAAAACTGACACCAAAAACCGAACGGCCTAAAGACCGAACGACCAAATCCGAATGACCCCGGAAATGACAATGTGCAATGCTGTGAATCTGTGAAATGTCTGTGAATGTGACATGTGAAATCAGGACATCCATACGGCAGTGTCTTGGGCAAAATGCTGAGAACACTCTGTCATGACGAGCTGCCGTGATGCATGTGACACAATGCAAATGCCCTCCTGCATGCACACGAACTGCAGGCGAAAACCCCAAACATGCCAAGGGCACCAACTGGAGACCATGTGCTCGTCGAAGGCGACCAGATCGAACGACGAACGCCCGATCTGAACGGCCCCTGGATTAAGCCCTTGAAGCCAGGCATTTTAAAACATTCAGCCTTAAACCCTCATACCAAACCGTACAATTCACTACTAATTTTATCACTTACCCCATCCTATATCGAAGCTACCCAAAATTATTTGCCACAAACCTTAAAATCCTGTATACCCGACCCACAAACCCCACAAACCCCGGATCCAAACCTGCAGAAACCCCTTACTTGGCGGTACTTACTCCGACCCGGCCACCAAACCCGGAAAACCATACACTAAACCGGGCCTGTAGGTAAACCCTGCTTATTAGTCCTCCTGAGTATAAGCCGATGAAAGTCTGGTTGAAACCCTATTAAGGGCTCCTTCAAGTGTTCCGCTCCGTTAAGGCTTACTTTAGAGATTCCTTGAAGGCTTACTTTAGGGATTCCTTTAAGCTTATGGGCTACATTATGGGGTTTAGGGCCGGGCAAACCGCTAGGAGCTTAGAAGCCTCGCCTTTCGCCCAACCATGTGGCGTGCGCCAGTTGCCGAAGCCGACGGACTCGTAGAAGAGATCCGGATTCATGTATCTTGGCTTAGCCGAAAGAAGTGCTGGAAAGTAACCCTTTAGGGTCCATGTACCTAGGCAGTATTCTAGAACATTGGCCCAGGAGTACCTGATAGGGAGGCATATAGTCTAGGGCAATAAACCTAAGCCAGTATTCACAGCAGGTTCTGCTCGGAGCAATGTACATCAAACTAGCCTCAGAGCCTGACACGCTCATAGGTGCTGCGAATGTGAACTTGCTGTAGGACAATCGCAGCTAAAGCAACAGGCCTGAAATGGGTATTCTCGGGAAAAGATCTCAAGAACACGGGGTGGTTCGGCTTCAGGCGTGCTAGAAGTTTTGGTTTACCACGGGAAGCCGCAAAGTAAGATACTCAGTTGCTTTCGAACTTGGCAGTGCAGAAACTATCTGGCGATACTCACTAGTTATTCCTCTTTGTACCCTTTTACACGCCTACAACTATAGCCCAGTTACGGAACTCTTAAACTGGATACCATTACTAAGTAGTCAGACCCAAAAAACGTGTAAAACCACGTTGCAGAACCTTCAAACTGGATGCTATTACTGAATAGTCAAGGCCATGTCAGACCTCACAGCTGTATGTAGGACACAGGCATAAAACCCAAAGGGTCCAAAGGACTTAATAATCAGGTACTTAGGTTTCGGATAGTAGTTATGTAGGTTACTGTTCGGGAGAGTATATGATTATTAGGTACTTGGACCCTTAGGGAAATCTAAACTCCAAACCCTATAAATCCTAAAACTTCCTGCGAAAGCACTGGTCGACGTTCGCGTCGAAGGTCGCTGCATCGTCCCGACCGCCTCTTGCCATGTTGTAGCCATCGAACTTTCGAATGACCTGCGAAGGGCTTTAGGGCTAAACGCTTCGGGCTATACCGAAACCCTAAACCCTAAACCCTAAACCTACTTTTTTGTAGGGTTATAAATTCCTTACCAGGGTTGATAATAAGAACCTACAAAAAATATTGAAGGTAGATCAGATGGCTGGTTCCAATAGCCATACTTGAGGTGCAACCCTGCTCGAGAGTGCCCATGCTTCCACAACCCTAAACCCTAAACCTTAAGCCCTAAGCCTAAGCCCTAAACCACTAAGCCTAACCCTAAACCCTAAACCCTAAACCCTAAACCCAAAGCCCTAAACCCTAAACCTTAAATCATTAATCCTACCAGTCCAGCCGAGCAGCACTTTTTGCGGCAGGTTCGGTGGAGAACCTGAACTTAGGGGCTGAGTACGTACCCCAATGCTAAGGTTAGATCGGTTTAGGGTTTTGGGTTTGGGGTTTAGATCCCTAAACCCTAAACCCGATGACACCTGCAGTTTACAGCCGTTTGCAGCACAGCACCGGCAAGGAAACCCTAAACCCTAAAACCCTAAACCCTAAACCAAACTGTAGTCCGAGTGGCTCCACGCGCAGATCTGGATCCCATATCCTGCAAAGCGCGGGCTCAGGGTTTAGGGCTTTCGGGCTTTAGGGTTATAGGGTTTAAGGGCTTGGGGCTTTTGGGTTTAGGGCTATAGGGTTATAGGGTTTAAGGGCTTGGGGCTTTTGGGTTTGGGGTTATGGGGTTTAGGGTTTAAGGGCTTAGGGCTTTTGGGTTTTAAGGGGTTAGGGCTTTTGGGTTTTATTAGGCCGCGTCAAGTCCCGAGTCGTGGAGCTACACAGAGACTCCAGTAGATTCAGGGAGCCTAAACCCTAAACCCTAAACCACAAACCCTCAATCCTAAACCTCTAAGCCCCATATCGGGGCACAGGTCCGGACCTACAGGGCTTAAGGCTTCAGCTACTTTCGGAATCGGGGGTTTGGGATTTAGGGTCAAGAGCTTCGGGAGAAAAGCTTGGGCATCTGAGGCTTAGGTTCTTGCGGCTTTTGGGACTACAGCCTCGCTCAATCTGAAGCCGAAGCTTTCAACCTACCAGAAACCCTCAACTCCGCATCCTAAACTTGCCTTTTCACCCCTCCCAGAGAGCGCAATACCCCTTAATTATGGAATATACCTGAAACATAGGCGCCGTGATGTTATGATTTTGGGCTCTCTGGGCCAATCCTCTTGTGAAGCCGAAAGCCTCAATTGAAGCTAGCACCCCCCAACAACCCGCAGCCAAGTCTCCGTGGTGCTGTAGCCACTGGTTCCTTCGTGTCTCTACACTTAGCCCTAAACCCTAAACCCAAAGCACAAAGCCCCTGAACCATAAACCCAAAACCCTAAAACCCTACAAACCTAAACGCCTAAGAGCCTGTTTCCAGATCAAGGCGCCTGGCTCGTATCTTACGGGTTTTGGTTCAAAGTCCAGCTCCCAATCTTTGGGCTTCAGGTTTAGGGTTTAGGGCCTAGGGTGAAGGGATTAGGGTTTAGGGATTTAGGCTTAGGGTTTAGGGGTTGAAATTAGCCTTTAGGGTGTAGGGTTTAGGGATTACCTATAGTATCCATTGTAGTTCGCTTCTATGTTTGACCAGTTTTATGATTAGGATCCTAGAACATAAATTTGGTAAACTAAAAAAAGGAACTACAACGGAGACTATAAACCCTAAACCCCAAACCCAATAGCCTATAACCCTAAGCCCAAAAGCCCTAAGCCATCCCTAAGCCCTATACACCCTAAACCCTAAATCCGAAAGCCCTAAACCCAAAAGCCCCAAACCCTAAACCCTAAACCCAATGTTGGTAGGAATCTAAAAAAAACACAGAGCCTCTCCTGGGGCCTAGGGTTTAGGAAGCTGGCTCAGGAACCTCTGCTGCTACGGCTCAGGGTTTAGGGTCTAGGGTTTAGGGGTTTAGGGCTTAGGGGTTTAGGGGTTTATGGTTTAGGGATTAGGGTCTAGGGTTTAGGGAGGAATATACCATAATTCCCACAGCTTGGGTCCTTAAGATAATGCAGGATTCATATCATCAACAGGAGGAGTTGTAGGGGGGGGGGGACACTTTCCCAAATCATACTACTCATCCCTTATATAGAAACCCTATATACATTCTACCGTAGGTACTTTGGAACCCTTAAAGGAGCCCGTAAACGAACCTCCATTATAATATGAATATATATATATATATATATATGTATGTTATATATATATATATATATACATACATATATATATATATATGTTAGATATGTATTTATATATATATATATGTATATACTTAGGACCCTTTGGGACTGGGCCTCTTGGCTTTTCGGAGTGTTACAAGTGCTTCAAGGCTTCTTTTCAAATTCGGGGTTGTATAGGGGTTATGGGCTAGATTCTTGAGGATCGTTAAGACCTTGTAAGCCCTATGGCCCTATAAGCACGCAACCCTAACTCTAATCCCGAAGCCCTAAACCTTAAACTCTAACGGCCCTAAACCTTAAACCCTAAACTCTAAACCCTCTCTCGGGAGATGCCTTCGCGAAGCCCACGACCTGCGCAAGAGCGAATCACTGGAAGGGTGGTTAAAAGTCCGTGTGGAGACGGAAAACGGTTCAGGGTTCATTGGGGGTTTTGGGTTTTTGGTTCATGGGGTTGTGTTGCAGTATGTATACAAAGGAGAAAGGTTTGTGTGAAGGGTTCATGGAGGTATGTTACAGTCTAGATTGGGGACTATACAAAGGAATATCACAGGCCCTGACATCGTCCGGGCTGGAGGGGCCTTCAGGGGGGGGACAGGTAGAACACCTTCTATGGGCCACCACGGCAATTCCCACATTTTTCTGCGAATCGCGGTGATATGAACTAACCTCGCAGTCTGCAGCTCTTCCCCATGCTGGCTTTCGACATGGACACCGTATAGAACCATATAAAACCTAATGGCCTGATTTTCGAAGCCGTTCTTCTGATCGCCTGAACCTTTGACACCAGTATCGGCAGCTGCACAGCCAGCAAGCCAAACATAAGCCGCCTGGCATCAGACCCTCAGCGGAACTGAACCCGGACTCAACCCCTTGTCCTGTGAAAGAGCGCTTTCAAGGCTCAGGCCGGAATGACCTTCACAGACACCCGTCCAGACATGACTGTGTACAGCAGGCGATGCTTCAGCAACAGTGGGCAAACACGCTTGAAGACGATAGGTGTGGTAATGACCCTGCTATTTCTCATCAAGGGCCACACTAACTTGAGACAGCCGGCACTCCTCGAAAGTAAGCTTCGCGACAAGCACATTTAAGTTTGGGACTCGGCTTAACGCATAAGCGAATTCAGCCGGATCGAAAACTAGCGAGGAAGCCTCACCTTGCGAAGGTGACCATCCGGTGTTGGACCGCGTGTGCGATGGAGCTTGCTTTTTCAAGTCCACGCCTCCGAGTTCCGAGCTTTGCTCGAATCACTAATTCCTTGAAGCCTTTGTACATGCATCACTGTTTATGTCGGAGCTGAAGCACTTCAGTGATGCTTCTGGTAGAGTTATAACACATGGCCACGCTGACTTGAGACAGCCTGCAGCCTTCGGGATGTAGCTTCACGTCAAAAGAAGCGCCTGTTTGGGAACCGGCTTATCGCATCCCAGTTTGTGCAGCCGGCACGAAAAATCAGCCGCTGAGCCTCACAGTGAGAAGTCAGAACGTCAGCATCCGAAACACTAATCACGGAATGCTCGCTGCTTTGTGTGTTTGCATCACCGCGGGGCTGAGGCAGTAGTGGTATGACCCCGGTATTGTAAACCAAGGGCCGCGCTAGCTTGAGACAGCCAGCATCTTTCGGATGAAGCTTCGCAAAAACCAAATTGCATGTTGGGGACTCGGCTTAACGCATAAAGTCAATTCAGCCCGATCGAAAATTAGCGAGGAAGCCTCACAGTGAGAAGTCACAATCCGGTGTTGGACCCCGCTTGCTGTACCAGGTCCATATCTCCGAGCTCCGAGATCTTAGAGGAATCTCCTATCGATTGCTGCGTCTTGCACGTGTATCGATATATCTTCAGATCAGTGCTGATGCTCTAAATAAAGCCTACCTGGTCCTACCTGATGGAAAATGCGGAGCTTGTCATCCCCCAGGCCCAGCGATTCTATACGGGCCTAGATAATTACCTATCATATTTTGGGTGTTCCTTATTCTGATTATAGAATAGTATAGCCCAAAACCCTATTCTAATTATTAAGGCCCCTACGGAAGCACCTTTATATTACAGTACCTTCGATATCATGCTTGTCACCCTTGCCCTCTACATGTAATGATTCCGCGGCTTTGACTAATTAGCACTATCACCGCTGGTGTGAATTTACTCGAATATCTTCTCTATCTACATGTCTCTTTATCGTTTCTAGCCGCGCACCTCATCCACAGAAAAACGGAGGGTACATGACAACACCAACACAAGTTCCAGGCCCCAAGCGCGAAACCTAACCTGCAGCGATAAGCAAAGGCATATCGCCGCTTTTTGAAGAACTGGAAACGAGTGAAGCCGGGCTCTGACGGACTGCTGCTACTACTGCTACTACTACTCGTTCTACTCCTACCAGTACCTCCTACTACGACGACGACTACTACTACTACTACTACTACTACTACTACTCCTACTACTCCTGTGGCTGCTGCCGCTACTACTACGACGACGCCGACGACGACGACGTGCGCCATTGACTCGCGGCCTGACTTTTTCTAGGTGAGAGCTTGGGCTGGTGCTCTTGTTTTAGGCACAACATGCGAAGCCTGGTTGGCAGAATCATGCTGGATGACCATGAATTTGAAACTTGCCGTGATCATGACCTGATGCATGCTGGTACAAGAATGACAACAATGACTAATTATTGAGGTTGAGCCGACGAACTCCCCAGCTTGACTTTCAATATCGAGACAACGACCAACGACGACGACTACTACCATTGCTGCTCCAACTGTTGCTGCTACAACCATCACCACGACAACAGCTACGGCTACTAAGTCATAGTAATCACCAGTAACATCCGTGCTTGAGGCTGTGACTTCCGATAACTGTTGCCAACTACTGCTGTTCACAATTCTACTACTGCTATGATCGCTGCTAGAATCGCCGATGCCACGGATGGCTATCTAGTAGCGTTACTACTGTGACTCGCAAACTCAACCTCTGCCACTTGTGATAAGCTAGGGTTTAGGGCTTATAGGGTTTGTGACGCAGTACTATAGTTACTACTATTGGCGCATATTCTTGCGATTGCTCATATCATGGCTATTGACATTTCTAGCATTCCCACTAGTAGTATCACCATTGCCGGTTGTGCCGTGTCGCGGACTGCCATGGCAAACATAGGCACGAATATTCGTCCCGTCACTGTGACGAAAGTAGGGGCCTTAACACCTGGAGCAGTCTCTCGGGGCATGGATCATAAGCAGATAGCAATCAATACGGCGATGTTGTTTCTACTGCACCACGACCAGTATGAGACTATCACAGCCGATGCAAGCAGTGAAAGAGTAGTGTCCGAGCAGTCGCAGCTGCAATCGATCTTATCGTCGTCATCTCTTCTGTAGTCGTCTTAGCCATAGCAACAAAGACTCTAAGCTATCTTGGAAGCCCGCTGTTGCTGCTAGAGTAGAGGCACACGGAAGGGTCCAACACCATGCTTGCAGTAGGTAAGCCTGTGTTGTTGCCTGCAGCGAACATCCGGTGGCCTCCGCTCGGAGCCTCCGAACCCTGGTGATACAATCCGACTTGCCCCACCCTCTGCCCACCCCCCACCCCACTGACTCTGCTACTGTACAGATCTTCGGTCTCACGGAAAAACTCTCTGGCAGAGCGGCCCGAGGAAGACTCCCAGTTTCTCTGCCAAGTGGGAGTCGCAGGAGATCGGTACGAGAGCTTTCTTCTACCCCTGACGGCGGAAGACGGCAAAGACACCCAAAGTCGGTTTTGAGGAGTCTGAACAAGCCTTGAACAGTAGACGGTCCCAAACACAGCTCTTTTGTCAGAGGAATCACACAAAATTTGGCCCCGAAAGGTGTCAGGGAGTCGGGGCGCGCTCCTTCTTACACAAGACATGCACTTCGAAGGAGGAGTGTTGAAGCCATTGAAAGCTGTGAATCTTCACGAGAACTCCGACATGGTCCTGGGACCAATATAGGGGCCTTAATAATTAGAATAGGGTTTCGGGGCCCATTATGCTATAATTATAATCAGGAACCCCAAAAATATAATATAGGTACTTATTCAGGCCCCTATATTAGTGGCAAGCTCATCCGGAGTTTTGCCGGCCACACTGGCATCAGAACTCTCCCCTACATGATTTCCGATCGAATCCAGCATCTGTGCTGTTTGTCCGGCCTGAAATCGGAGTGCCAACCATGATATTCCAAAAAGCATCGCTGCACCTGTCGCGACTCAAAAACTATGAGTTACGTATAGCGCGTTGGATTTGTATTCTAATCAGTAGAAATAGACATGCCTGCCAAGATATGCCCAGCAACCGCCCATCCAGAGACATGCAGAAAACACATCAGCCATGAGCCATGCAGACCAATTGCCCAGGAAAGATAGCCTTGGGTACACTTTTTCCTAGTATTCGGTGTTGATCAGTGGCACCAAAAAGAAAATGGGCAAAAGGGTACCACTGGGGAACCTGGTAGCAAGGTAACCACAAGGGCCACCACAACGCTTTTTAGCCTGTCCTGCCACACGCCGCTCTGCTCTGCGCGAAAATATTTGGCCAAAAGCAATCCCACCTGAAAGACGGTTGGAAGCAGAAGGAAACACCAAGTCAGGCCGGCTAAGAACATAACTGCCGCCATCTGCCAGTTTCCGGCGCGTCCACGTGCCGCGATGAGATCCGCGAAGCCCCAGAAAAGAGGCAAGGCACCAATGAGTTGCCACCGATACGGGAACAACAATCCACCCAACTGACGGTATAGCATGTTCCTGACATGCGTTCTTACCGTCCTCTCGAAGGCCTCGACAGACCCATACCAGATTCGAATGCATCGGGTGATGACTGCACGATCACAGACTCCGGCGTTACACGATTCTTCGCCATTGCAGCAATGGCAGTGTGCTCCTTGGACAGTAAAGTCGGCAAGCTGCTTGAGCATAATCTCCGTGTTCCGGTAATGCTCACGCAAGTAAGATGCGGAAATGTAGAAAAAGAGCCACCGTGACAGCACGAGTGCCACCGTTTCGACAGGAGTGTGCTCTTCAACCAAAATCCAGTGTAGCACAGAAGCCCACATGCCCAGCCCAAGACCCAAAATGCAAGGAGCCATGGCCGTCAACCTGACAGTAACTTTATCATGTGGCCTTTCATGACTTGTCAAGAATGCTGCGAGCTCTAACAGGCACCATAATCGCGAAGCGTAAGTGCTGTCCCATACGAGCAGAAACTGCTCGGAGTTTTTCAGGAAGGCGCCAATGCTCAGGATTCCATTGTCTTTCAGCTCTGCATCCGTCTGGTGGATACCTGGCTTGGCCCTTGGAAGCCTCTGAAATATAGCCTCTGAAACATATTCGTAAAGAAGATCCTGAAAAGCCCAAAAAAGGGGAGCTACAAAAAAAGGTGCCAAAGGCCTACCTAGATACATACTCGGTCAAAGAAGACCAATCTACTGGATCTCCACAGCACGAGGACGACTGCGAAAACCACCCCTGCCGTCAGCATACACCAGGGCGCGAAGACCAACTCCATTCCTCGATCGAATGGTAATGTGAAAGCTCGCGAGAGGCCTGGTAGTACTCCCGCGATGTGCAGACACATCATCAGCAAAGCTGCGACGGTGGCGGCCATGGCTGCGGCAGGCCCATTGTATAGCAAAATCAAGAGCAGCCTCTTCGTGTAGCTGTTGCCATGCCAGCTGTGGCTCCAGAAAACTTGGATGGAACTCACTGGAAAGCTCCACTCATACAGATCCTGGTTGGTTCCTCTCAACGCAGCTCCGAAGGATTGCAGCACTAGCCAGGCGGGAGTTGCCCTGAGGATGCTGGGATCGATAGGCTCCATCCTGGCCACAAGGCTGGCAACGTGGGCGACCGTAGGGTCTTCAGTGCCGCTAAGGACGAGCTCTGGCACAACTTCCTCGGCAGATGCCATGGCGTCTGGGGAAGTGACCATGAGACTTGTGATGCAGGGCTCTTTCTGCAGGTAGTTGGTGCGGCCTTTGGGCCTCTGAGGCCCTACATCTTGGGGCTCCATGTTAAAAAGTTTTTTCTAAGCATCTATTACATCTATTGATACTTCCTGCCGAAGGTGGGTTTTCAGTGCTACAGGCGTCCCTGACGTCCTGCATGTTCCGAAGGGGACATTCGAGAGCAAGCTCTTGTTTTCAGCACCATGGTCGTATTCTCTAAACCCCCAAAAACAAGCTGAATCAAGATCTGCAAAGCCCCCCTAAGCCATGAACCATAGAGCTTTCGACCACGAAGTCACTGAGCTTGGGCGGCCGTTGCAAGCCGAGGTGACGTCGCAGTGCCTTGATCATGTGGGTAGTACCCCTGGACCTACCAGGCAGTCGTTGACAAACCCTGATTAAACCCTATAGAGACTAGCTCAGAACCGAGCTCTCACGTGGCAAGATCTTTAAACCCTGAGCTTGCACGCCCCCCAATAGTTGATGTCCGAAACTGCTATAATGAATCGTGCACGCTAACCCCCTCACCATCAACTTTTCCGTAGACCCCAAACTCCAAAAAATCCCGAGCTAAAGAACGAACCCTTCGCCCTAAACCCTGCCTAGGCTGGGGTGTTGGGGTGTACTGTGGGAGAAAGGTTCAATGGGAATGCTGATTGCAGTTGTTCGCAAACCCCTCTATCAACGCAAATAAGCTAGCAATGCCGAACGCTTAAACGAAACAACAATTTCTGCCACCCCACCACATAAAGACAGACATCTGGCCTGCAGCACCAGGTAGCACAGCGCCGACCTGAAGTGGAGCTGAAATAATATAGGGGCCTAAATACCTACCTGTATATATATATATATATATACACAAGTGCGGAGGTTCTTGATTACAGCTATAAGTATACTATAGTATACCACATAAACCTATTCTAATCATGAAGGCCGTTACATTACCCGGTTTCGGAGTAGGGTCTCCCAATTGCGGGGTGTAAGTCTCGGGGATTCGGCTTGATGGGGATTCGGAAAGCACTTCCATGGCATCGACAGGAAATCGCCGGTAATCGACCAATGAGGAGCAGGAGCTTCTTTGCTATCCAGTCCTAGCTAGAGACGTCGAACAGCCAGGATGCCAGGGGGCCCGAAATCCCTGTGGCCGACTTGGAAAGTCCACTGGAGCTTTCAGCCGCCGAAAGGGCTGAGCGTGGAGGATCCCGGGTTATGACCTTATAGGGTTCAGGATTCCGGGTGTGCGTTCGGAAATGCGGCTCTTAGCCCTTGATTCCTTTCTGCATGGACGCTCTTCCGGGTTCGCTGTGTCACTTCGGCACAACCCCCCACCCCCGAATCCTGGTTCCTATGCTTTCTTTGCAAAACCCTAAGGGTCCGTGTACCTAAATAGTATATACTTTGGCCTTAATGCAATTAGTCCCTGTAGAAGTACTTTGGGGCCAATGTATATATATATATATATATTTATTTATTTATTTATTTATTTATTATTTGGGTACATGGACCCTTAGAGAAAAGCATTCCTGCCGGGCTTGGGGTTGCGGGGTCCTGAGTACTGCTCTCTCTACTCAGATGTGCTGAGACACCTCCAAGCTGGGAGCCCCAAAGCTGCAGCATCCCCCTGTAACCAAGAGCCTTGAGCCAGATATTTGGGGGCTCGAAAGTATATACTATACTATACTATACTATAGTGTGCTATACTATACTATGCTATACTGAACTTAAAACATTTACACCCTTATTCTAAGACAGCTTCTGACCTGCCTAACACTGTGCTCGCACTTTTGCATAACACCTTTACAGTGCCCCCGCCTGAATGGAACCTTACTAACAGGAAGGCTTCTTGGCACCGCCTGCCCCTGCATTGGTGAGGTGCAGATCCTGATTTCCGACGAGTCCCATAACCTGAACCCTATATGTTCTACACTACTCACTACTCACTCCAAAGAAAAGGTAAGAAACGTACAAACTTGAGATCACCACAAGAAATCATACTTCAACAACCAAAGAACAAGACAAAAGTACCACGAGTCCTAAAGTTTGGAGAGTTCGGGTCTCGGGGCTTCTATCCAAAGACCAAAGGCGAGACGCAGCGTACTCCGCCACAACGGTGCCACCCCGCGACGCCCACAAGTGCGTAACGGCCTTTGGTGCAAGTGGTCAGGAGAAGGGTCAAAAATGCCTGCACAGGACCCCATGCTTCAGCCTTTCTACAAGAGAAGCAACTACAACGAAACTGAGGAAATGGCTAATATCTAGTTAATGCAGTTGAGGGTTGACTTGCTGGCTTCAGGTTGTTGAACAGGTCCACACGCTCTATACATGTCGATAACGTTCCCCGTGCAACCAGAAGGTACTTGGGTCAGAGTGCAATCGTCTTGAGCCCTTGGACGCATAAAGTGTCCAGTACGGCCAAACTTCACTACGGGTAGAAGTCTATGAAGCGTCTCCGCCAAACATTTACCATTGCTCTTCTATTGAAAGCATACCACAACGATTTAGCCTCATTTCTGTTCCATGCGTTTTCGTTCTACTTCTTCATCGATGCTAGGACTACTGCATTGTTGTTGTTGTTGCTGTTGTTGCTGCTGCTTTCATAACCTGTCATGCTTATAACTCCAGATGCCATGGTGTTCCCTAATGGCCTCCACTCCGCGATCCTCGGCCCAAAACCGACCCTGAACTCCAAACCTTAAGACCTAAACCCCAAAGACCAAAGCCTAGTCTCGGACGTCAGAAACCCTAAACCTTAAACACTCATCCTACACCATGAGCCATCTTCATAATAAAGCCCCACACCCCAAACCCCTGAACCCATATCCTCAACCCTAAACTCCAACTGTAGACGCTTAGCCCTAACCCCCAAACCCTAAATCCTCAAACGTTATGCCTCGCCTCGGCCACCTCCTCCACATCCACGGCTTCACATGGCGACAGACCCCCCGAGAGGGGCTCCTGGGAAGATCACGACAGACGGGTTTAGGGTGTAGGGGCCTGGTGTTTAGGGTTAGGGTGTAGGGGTTTGCGGGTTTAGGGTTAAGGGCTTTAGGGGTTTAGGGTTCTAGGGTGTAGGGCTTTGGTGTTTAGGTTCTAGGTTTAGGAGTTTGGAGTTTGGAGTTTAGGGTTTAGGGTTTAGGTTTAGGAGTTTGGAGTTTAAAAGTTTAGGGTTTAGGGTTTAGGTTTTGGTTTGTTCGGTGTGGTTGCTTCACTTTTAAGGAGTTGGCGCCTTTTGGGTTTACGCCTTCTAGGGTAAGGGCACTGATGTGTGCAACGAGAGCATCTTAAAAGATTTGACAGGATGCTGTTCTTTAACTAAGCCCTAAACCATATGTAATGCGACTTCTAAGCCCTAAACCCTATGTATTGCGACTTCTAAACCCTAAACCATATGTCATGCGACCTCCAAGCCCGAGACCACATGTAATGCGACCTCGGCGGCGTCACAAGCTTGCAAGGCACCATCAATCCTCGAAGCCACGCCGTGCACAAAGCACCGCAGACCAAGACTTTCCTAAACCCTAGAGTTTAGGGTTTGGGTTTAGGGATTTATGTTTAGGGCAAAGTTTAGGGCTTACTACACCTTAACTCCGAAACTCAAAAGACAGAGCCCTGCACAACAACAGAAACTCTTGTGTTCAGCCCTAAGCCCCCATGAAGTCCGAACGAAACCTCGGCCCTAAACCCGTAAGACTCTAAATCATAACGCATTCTTTCAAGGTCCACACAGCCCGAACTCGGAAAAGTGGGCCTGAACCCGAAGCAAGACAGACATCCTCAAGCTGAATCCCGATCAAAATACACTACTTAAACCCTGAACCCTCAAGCTGCACCCTGAACCCCAGCCCGGCATTGAAGGAAACAGAGAAAGCCATCAACACCCCCGGAGAGACCCCAACAACTCCCCCCCCCCCCNNCCCCCCCCCCCCCCCGCCCCCAACATCAAAACAACAGAACCCAACCGAACTTATCGGGAGCCAGCGCCTTGTCGTGAGTGGCGTTGCAGAAGAGCCTGCTCTTACAGTCTAAAGGGATCCCTGTGTTGAGGGATGCGATTTAGGCTCAGGATACAGCGAAGGCAGCTAGGGGTTAAAGCTGCTGAGGGTCAAGATTTAGGCTTTCAGGGTGTGGTCAAGTTTCGTCTTTGGTTCCGCGGGGCTTCGGCTTGGGATATTGACCTATGCACCCTTTCATGGCCCACATCGACTCCGCACAGTGTCCCGTGTCTTTGGTACGCATGCAACGTTGGCTTCAGTTTTTTTGCGAGAACCTGCATAAACGACATTGCACTACGTTCCAGCCCTCGCTTCTGAGGTTCGCCGGCCTTGTCAATATAGTCAGTGACAGCAAACGAATGTTACACTGTGTGTACGTGTATATATATATATA
>CAJNDV010036885.1:45716-94080 GCA_905221635.1 Symbiodinium sp. CCMP2456 | reverse complement strand
ATATATGTATATGTATATATACATACCCACTCTACATTTCTCCACCGGGCTTTAGATCGATCGATGTTCAAGCAGATGAGCTGCGCACTTCTCCCGGAATGCATGAAAGCGGTGCCAGGCCTCCGTTCTAAGGCCAAGCTCTCACAATGCCCTCAACCCTAAACCTTGGGTACTGCCNNCTGCCCCCATACAGTAACAGTCTGTAATAGGGCTACTACTAAGGGCCTATTATATCCATAATATGAATATTATCCAACTGTTACTGAGTGGGGGCAGTACCCAACCTAAACCCTAAGTTCTCAGGCAAGATATCACAATCTACACTCCAGACCCAAAGCCAGGCTTTAAAGTCTGAAACCGACACCGAAACCCCTACACTCAAAACCCTGAAGCTAAACCCTAAAACCTGAATCGTAACCCTTACAGCGAGCTAGAATCATCTAGAATTAGAGCATCCGAAGCCAGAGGCAAAGAAGCCTCAGATCCATCTGCTCCGGCAATACATCTGCAGAGCCCTTCAAGTAAATAATAGTATAAGATTGGGTAATCGATGAGGGATACATGTATGGATCTTCGAGATAATCTTGATTCCCTCATGAAGATCCGCGCTAAAACTAACCTTAAACCTGACTGAACTCTAAACGAGTTGAGCTGGTGTAGGAGCGAAACAGCACATGAACTTCTACATGTGCAAGCTTTTCTGATGCAGTGCTTCCACGTCTTCCCGACATTTTGGTCAGGTTCACCGTGCTGAATTCCTCAATCAAATCCGGAACCACGCGTCCTGAAGACTACGCTCCGTCATAGGGAAGACATGGTGACATAGCCGCTTACATCTTGAAGCCTCAACTCGAGAGACAGAAAAGCCATGAATCCAACGCCGGCTCTAGGTACATCCTAGAGCCTACGGCCCTAAGCTCTGAACCCCAAAACCCTACCCCTACACGAACCCCATTAATTAACCCATGTAAACCCCTCATAGACCCTCTAAAGCCTCATAGATCCTGAGGCTTAAGAGTTCAAGTCTTTGGGCTTCACGTCAACCCTTTTAGAGACCCCTAACCCAGCACCCTAGACCCTATATACCCTTAACCCTAAACCCCTAAGCCCCTAAACCCCTAACCGAACCCTAATTAAACCTTAAACCCTAAAACCCTAAACCCTAAACCCTAAAACCCTAAAACCCTAAAACCCTAAACCCTAAAACCCTAAAGCCCTAAACCCTAAATCCTGAAGCCCTAAACCCCAGACCCTGTATACCCCAAAGCACCTGAGGCGGCCAAGCACATCCAGCAGCTCCCAGCCACGACTCTCAGCAAGGGACTCCGACCTCAGAATTTTGGGGCCTTAGTAATTAGACTAGGGTTTTGGGGTATATTATGCAAAAACTATAATAAGGAACCTACATAATATAGAGGTCTTGGGTTAAAGGTTGAGGCTTTAGGGCTTCAGGGTTTGGGGTTTGGGGGTTTTAGGGTTGTTCGGGGTCTTGGGTTAAAGGTTGAGGGTTTAAGGGTTTTTGAGGGCTTTTAAGGTTTAGGGCTTCAGGGTTGGGGATTTTGGGGTTTTTAGGGTTGTTCGGGGTCTTGGGCATAAGGTTTCGGGTCTAGTTTGGTCTTGGTTGATTTGGGTGTCGGGTTAGCGTTTGGGGTCTAGGGCGTGAGCGCAGGTCATTTGGCGAACTGCCAGGGCTTCGGGTCTGGGTTTTTAAGGGTTTGGGGGCTTCGTATACATCCAGCATACCCTGCTTGCTGTCGCTCTCCTCTAGCGCATGCTGCTCTATCAATCGCAAAGCATCCCAGGTACCTATATAGTGGAATGTAGGGTTTCTTTAGTAAGCACTACCAGTATACCCCCCAACAGTAACTAGGACCCTTTGGGAAACCTGCGATTCGAGCGACTTGAGTTCCTGCTTCATTCTTGTCGCTGTCAGACACTTTTAAAGCACCAGGGGCTTCTAGAATTCCACCTCAAGTGCCCCTTAAAGGGTACATGAAGTCTTCGGACGATGTGGCATCTGAGCATCTGCGTATCCATGCACCCTCCAGAGTATCTCACTATCAACCGCCATAGCAGCACTCGCAGGATGAAGAGGCGAGCCGCTGGCACGTATGGAGTGCGAGCTTCGGCCCCTCAGCTAAGCCCTAAACCCCTAAACCCTAAACGCTAAGCTCTAAACCCCCAAACCCTATAAGCTCTAAAGCCCTAAACCCAAAGCTCTAGACCCCTAAACCCTAAGCTCTAAACCCCTAAACCCTAAACTTCATCCTCGCTACTCTGACTCCGTTCGGAAACGATGCGGAGTCGAAACAGCATCGCAAGCACCCAGCGAGTCTCAGGAGCGGCTTCACGATAATGTAGGGGCCTTATAAAAAATAGAATAGGTTTTCGGGGTGGGTTCTACTATAACTACAAAAAGGAACCCCCCAAAATATAGTATTGATAATTATTTAGGCCCCAATAGTACGCCATGCCCGTTGAACTCGCGGGTTCAGACTTGGGCCTTGGGCGTTGGGGGTCGCTAGGGGTTGGGGGTCCCAGCTTCTTGGGTCTCGTCTTGGGTGTCAGGATTAGAGATTCCATGTTGAGGTTTCTCGAGGCTTCTTGGCATTGGGGCTTTGGGGCTTTGGAGTTAGCTTTTGCAGGTTTTAGATTTGTTGGGGTTTGCGTGTGGGTTTTGAAGTGTGGGTTTCGGATATGAGGGTTCGTGGCAGCTTCCTGGATTAGGCCTCCAGGGCCTAGAGGGCTTGGGTTTACGACCGACAGGGGCTGCAGTCTGGCTGCCCGGGCCTAACATATAGAGATAGCAAATATAATGCTTCAAAAACAATAGGTTGTGCGATAGCATTGAACATTTCACTCCCCATTACTCAGACCTTTATAGTGGTCTTCACTTCAAGGGTTCAGGATTCAGCTTAGGATTGCTTCTTGGGCTGGGGTTTAGCATTTAGGGTGACAAGTGTCTGACGAAACAGCCCGGGTTTAGGGTCTATCCAAAAGTTTCCGGTTTTCTAAATTTCAACGACCTCGAAAATCTAAAAGGGCCCAAAAGGGAAGACTCTCAAATGCTGGGACCCTGAAGCCGCCTAAACGCTAAATAAACTCAACCTAGAGCCGTATAGAAAGAGTAGTAGGAAGCCGCTACTAAAAACCGAAAGCAAACCCCACACCGAAACCCCAAAGCCCCCAAAAGGCTAAATCCCTACACACAGCGCCCTCAGCCCTAAATCAATCCTAAACCCCAAATCCCTAACTCATTTAATATACCTAGATAATTACTCATACTCTTCTGGTGGTTCCTGGTTATAAGTATACTATAACGGGCCCCCAAACCCTGTTCTAACTATAAAGGCCCCTACGTTAACCCTAAGCCCGAAACTCAACTTCGAGCTTCCGTTCTTTTCCAAGGCCCCCTGCATCTCCGCCTTAAGCAGGTAGTCCTCTTCAGTCAGCGGTGGCACCATGCCTAGGTTGAGGGCTTATTGGGTTTATATAGGGCTTAGGGCTTATAGGGCTTAGGGCTTATGGGGTTTAGGGCTTATAGGGTTTATAATAGGGCTTAGGGCTTATAGGGCTTAGGGTTTATAGGGCTTGGGGTTTATAGGGTTTAGGGCTTATAGGGTTTAGGGCTCACAGGGTTTATAATATGGCTTAGGGTTTACAGGGTTTAGGGTCTATAGGGTTTAGGGTGCATAGGGCTAGTAGGGTTTAGGGCTCATAGGGTTTACAATAGGGCTTAGGGCTTAGAGGGTTTAGGGTTTATGGGGTTTAGGGTTCATAGGGTTAATAGGGCTTAGGGCTCATAGGGTTATATAATAGGGCTGGGTTAATAGGGTTTAGGGCTCATAGGGTTGAGGGTTCATAGGGTTTATAGGACTCATAGGGTTTATAGGGCTTAGGGTTAAAAGGGTTTAAGGTTTAGGGTGTCTGTCTGAACTGCTTTTCTCCAGCGTCGGCGGTAGGCTGTCACCGGAAGGCTAGTGCCCAAGCCTGGTGTTTGGGCGCGCTATACTTGAAACTCTAAACCCTAGGCCCTCAAACCCCAGGGAAGACTTGAAGTACCACCTTTCCGAAACCCCTTAACCCCAAACCCCTGTTGGTAATTGTGACGACCGTAGAATAATTAAGCCTCAACGACTTCCTCGACATGGTTCTCGGCTACCCCAAAACCCTGGCCTAAACCGGTTTAGGGTTTAGGCTCAACCTACCACAAGCAGATTTCTTGGTTGAGGCCGTCTAGCAGTGGAGCCTAAAACCCGGACACCAGCCCTGCCGGCGAAAACTCCGAGGCTCCATGTAATGTAGGGGTCTTGACAACTAGAACTGCGTTGCTGAATTATTGGGGGGGGGGGGGTGCCGGGGGGACCTACCTTATATTTACAAACAGCCACACTAATTACTATAGATCCTCCGAAATCCAAAAACCCTAAGAAACTCTAAAAGCCCTAAGCCCTTAGTATCCTAAAACCCGAAAACCCTAAGCTTGGCCCTAAACCACCACCTACTAGACCCTAAACCCTAAAACCCTAAACCATAATCATCTAACACCAAAAAAACCCCAAACTTAATCCTAAAGCCTCACCAAGTCCCTCCGGGACTGAGCCGGCAGCAGGTGATCGCCGCTGCATCCCGGCCGAAGACATCGTGTCCCAGCAGGTCCAATCTCGCCGGAAGTGTCGTTCAGATGGATGAAGGCAGTTGAGGGCTCACGTTTAGGGGTTCAGGGTTTAGGGGTTCAGGGGTTTAAGGTTTAGGGTTTAGAGGTTTAGGGTTTCGGGTTTAGGGGTTTAAGGCTCACATATGGGTGGTTCTCTCAACTAGGGTCCCTTTGTAGGTCACCAAAATACTAGGGTCGGGGCTTCAGTTACTAGGGCTGTGAGGTTATATGGTTGAGGGCTTAGGGCCAATAAGGTTCGGGTTGAGTGGGTCTTCGGTTGGGGTGCAAAGTCCATGGTCGAAAGTTCGGCCGTCTGACTTAAGCGAGAAACCAGGGTTTGGGTTCAGAATTATGCTTGACTGGGCTTTTCTCTTGTTAGGAAATTTGATTTAAGTTACCATAATAAGTATATATCTATAGTATATTTATATGGTTCCCTTCGTATGATAACTTAAGTTAAACTTCTCAACAAGAGCCCCTCGATGTTGCCCTGCTCTTTATCCAGCACATGCCCCTCTCTCTTAGGGCTTTTCCACAGGGATCCCATTTTGGCCTCCTTAAGACGGGGGTTTAGGGCTTAGGGAAGTTTAGGGTTTAAGATTTAGGGTTATTAACCAGGGGTCTGTATTCCTCATCTGGGCTCCCTAACACCGCGTCCACAACAGATCTTCCATCGACCTCAGATCCCCGAACTCGAAAATCTCCAGGCCTACGGTGAACCCCAGAAAGTTGGAACATGCTCTGTAAAGGAGCCCCAATACACAGCCAAAGCCCCAACCCTCAACTCAGCCGCCCAAACTCCCAGCCTAAACCCTCAACCATAGTTAACACCCTAAACTGCCCTAAACCCCTTTAGAACCTTTCTAGCACCGTTGCAGAATCCCAAGACAACCCCTAATAGTTAACACCCTAAACCCCTCCACAATCCTTTTCGAACCCTTCCAGAACCCTTGCAGAAACCCGAGAGAACCTCTACACCCGAAACCCAGCTGTTCGGCAGCCCAGATCTTCCAACATCCCTTCAGTCAGGAATGTACTTTTGATTCAAACAGCATCCCTAACATGATGGAAGGTACCTTCAGGAACTGATAAGGGCTTATAGTATTCCCTAACATGATGGAAGGTACATTCAGTAACTTATAAGGGCTTCTAGTCTAGAAACCCATGAAAACCCTGCTAAGGGATGTTGGAGGACCCGGCTGCATCAGCAAGGACTCCATCGTGGAAGCATCCTTCACCTCCAAGCACCAAAGCCGCAAGGCTTAGGGTTTAATGTAGGGGCCTTAACAATTAGAATAGGGTTTTGGGGGTATATTATACTAAAATTAGGCTAAGGAGCCCCCAAACCCTATTCTTTAGGCCCCTACATTAGGGCCTCTAGTAACCTCGGACCTGCAGGATGCGGGGTTCGGGGTTTAGGATTGAGGGTTCAGGTTTAGGATGTAGTAATTTAGGCTTTAAGGTTAAGGTTTAGGGTTGAAAAGCCCTCGTAAACAATTGACAAGGTTTACGATTGATTGCAGCTTGGGGGCCTGCTGGGTCTAGCTTCACCTCGCATTGCTGGTCTCACGCCTTTTAGGGTTAGGAGTCTTGTCGTTTAGGGTCAATACAGGAGGATGTCTGGTTTCGTGGCCCCAAGGAACTCAATCAGACCCCTAGTCCTAGACCCCAAGCCTGAAAACTCCACAAACCCTAACACCCTGCAACACGAACCCCAGGAAGGCATGGGCATTTGGTAACAGTTAGCACCATGTACAGGGATCAATGATGAACACTTCCCCAAGGGTCCATGTACCCAAATAGTAGATACATTGCCCGACAAGTACCTATATATATATATATATATACATATATATATAGGGACTACTTTAGGGCCAAAGTGTATACTATTTGGGTACATGGACCCCTAGGGCTTCTTCTAGTCTGGGAACTCCTTCTTCATTGGGGTACCAGGATTTGTTTTCAGACGTTCGACTTTGGGGAAGTTTTTGCAGCCGGCGTTTTTGAGGGCCACCCACCCCCAACAAGGCTTAATTTAAGGCTTGTTAACCACAAGTGTTGCAACCTCTGTCTGAAGCAAGATGCACCCCAGAAAGAGAGACGAAGGGAGAGAGAGAGAGGACGGAGGCCCCCATCGCCTCGGCAAGAAGTGTCTGGAGCGTGCTCAAGCGATATGCCTGAGCACAGAAACCAACATATCGGCCAGGTAAAGCATCTTCTTGAACCCAATTTGCAGGTTCTCCAATCGCGATCCTTACCCTCGGCCCTCTAGTACACTGCCTTTAAGTGGATCTCCCAGAACATGCACCCGGTACTGCCTTGACGGGTGCATCCTCGGCCTTTGGCCTTCTTCTCTTCTAATGAAAATATTTCATCAGGGTCTTCTCTTCCAGAGAATATGTTTAGGGTTGTGGGGTATTCGGGTTTAGGTATATAGAACATATTTCGGGTGTTGAGGTTCTGGTGCTGTTTAAACTACGTATTCGCTAGGTTGTGCCTCACAACACGTGGAAGCATGCTCAAGCTCCTATATGGGGGTTTCCGAGAATAGGGGACCCTAATATAGTATCCTAAGTAATAGGATCCTTATTATAAGGACCCCCCAAAATAGGGTACCCTAGTTTTCGGAAACTCCTATATCTGAGATGACCCATAGCCTAGGTAGCTGAAGCTATGCATGAAGCTCAGGCAACCATTGCTCAGGGGCCAATTCGGCTTCAGTGACGAGGACTTGGGATACGGGTTTATAACTTTAGGGCTTCCGGATGTAACTAGTAACTAGTGTGCTTGTCCGGTTATTTGAGACACTCACAAAGGCTAATATAGCGGCCTAAATCACATCGATACTATTTTGGGTTTCCCTATTGTAAGCATAGTCTAATATACCCCCCTAAACCCTAAACCCTAAACCCTAAACCCTAAACCCTATTCATGCGCAGCTCCTGATGAAACTGACCGGCTCGTTTTTCTTCCGCCCAAAATCGTAGAACTGTGAGACCCAAAGGGTTTTTAAGTCCAAAATACCTGTGCAGTAATGTAGTAGACTGCAGGGCTTCTATGATGGGAAGGACTATTCTGATTTGGGAAAGATCCCCGCATAACGGTACCTGGGACCCTTTGGGGAATTGCCTCCTTGGTCCTGAGTCTTGTTGAATCACCACCAAAGTGCTCGTCAAGATGCGCAGGTTTAGGGCTCCCAACGAACCACAAAGACCTAACGCTTGCTCGAAAGATGTGTTCAACAGTCCTTCCGCTGCCTGCCGGTTTCTTCTCTTAACAAGCAGGGCCCTTATTGTTTGATGTGTCGGTTGTGCCGTGTTCTACAATATGTACCCTGCCGCATCACAGGCGAAAAGCAATAATCTTCGCCCCAGCTGACCGCCAAAGATTCAGATGGAGTTGACGCTAAAGAGTAAAAGATTCTCAGTTTGAAGACACCCGAATAGAGACCCCTAACATTGAAGGAAATCTGGATTACAGTCTTACATCTATTCAAACTTTTGACGGAAAAAACAAAACCTCCACCGAAAACCCTGATCCTAAGCCGGGCCACACGAGTGCCGGATGTAGTGTCGCCCGATGCACAGTAGCCTCAAAGCTGCGAGTGTTCAGTTCCGTTGCTGGGACAAACTTGCTTACTCTGGATCCCATGTTATGGGTTGAATGGTGTTTCATTAGAATCTTACATGTTCTTCCAGGGCTTTTCCGAGACTTGTACAGAGGTTTTACAAGGGCTTCAGTCGGGATCCTTACCACCTTCAGCCGTTCACATGTCGGGGTGTGCAGGGCCCCCTAGCTCTTGAACCCTAAATGCAGGGGGCTGCGACTGAGAATGCCATAACAACCTCTGCGAGAACAACAGCTCGGCACATGACGAAGTCACACCAACTCCTTTTTAGGGTTGAAGGTTTAAGACCAAACTAGGGTTTAGGGTTTAGCTGCGAAGCCTCAGCTGCAAAGCCAATAAGGAATCGGAACCCCCCATAAGGAATAAACATCTACCAGGACCCTTCTTCTACCTTCCAATGGGGGTAATATGGTCCCAATCAATGGGTATTTTAGGGTCTCATGGAGGGTAGATGGAGGGTCTAGGTAGTCGTCTGAATTGTTGAGACCTCTGCACTAAGCGACAAAGCCGATCCTGCACAACCGAGGCAGAACACATGTGGTTCTTGGTTCCCGGGCCAAGCTTGCCAGCGTATCCAGTGGGATAGTCAGTGTATCCTCACCCAAAATGTCCATGCACAAAAGAGTAGCTTCTTCTTAGTAGAACCCCAAAAAATTGAAACCCAATACCCAGAGTAATGTATAAGGAATCCCAGCACTACTCATCCTTAATCCGGTTTCCAACGTTTTGGGGTTTACTATAGATAATTCGTTGCACCCGCCCTAAACCCTAAACCCTAAACCCTAAACCCTAAACCGTCTATGCTGTTAATGCTACTGGGACCCTGCGGCTCAGTTGAAGATTCGATTATAGACTTTGACTGCTCTCTGGATGAGGTTTGGGTTTAGGTTGGTTTAGAGTTTAGGGGTTTCTGGGTCTCAGGATTTTGGGGGTTCAGATGTGTCTGGAATGAGGACTCTACTAATCAGTAATCTACTAATTATAGAGGCCTGAAAAATTTTGTAACAGTGAGCACGTGCAGTCCGTACATAATACTCTAAATCCTATAAACCCTACTAAACCCCTAACCCATAAACTCCTAAACCCTCAACTCCAAACCCCCTAAACCCCTAAACCCGTGACTTACCCCAAAATCCTAATCCCTAAACCCCTAAACCCGTAACCCCCTAACTCCTAAATCCTGAACCCTAAACCCTAAATCCCTAAACCCTCAAACGGCCATGCAAAGGGTTCGAAGGCAGGCCATATGGTCTCTGTTACTCCTCTCTTTTTCATCGAAGGCTTACCAGGGCTTTGGGTTTAGGGTTTTGGGGTTAAGGGTTTTGGGATTAGGGTTTAGGGCTTACCAGGGTCTCCGGCAGAAGCCTTTCACATGCAACCACTTTGCTGCACCGTGGTTTCCGCCCTGCTTTCAGGGGGTACTTCCGGTAGAAGCCTTGGGCAGGTCCGCTTCGACCCCTGATGGACGGCCCATGGGAACGGCCGCAGCGCTTCTGCCACGGCTCGCCCGCCCCGCAAGCATCACTTTCCCTCAGGTGCTTGTTGAGGCAGTATCTCTGGCAAGGGGGCTGCTTCTAGGGTTGTGTTTCCCTTTGTCTTTATCTCGCTCCCTCTCCATTTGTTGTTGTTTGCGGCTTGCTTCTCGTTCTTTCGTTATTTGTTTATGTTCGTGCTTTCTGCATGTTATTTTTTTCGTTGTTTCGTTCGTTCGTTCTTTCTGTGTTTGCTTGTGTCATCTATGTCTTTCGTTCATTCATCATTTATGTTATTATTCCCTTCGTTCCTGAATTCACTTCGCTTTGCATTCATAATTACTTGACAACGAGGGGACGTCAACCAACCCACGATACCATTCCAGGTGTTTTTTATATGCGGTTCCGCACGCCGATTCTGCACTCCTAGCCCCGAGAACCAACCTTTCAAAGGAATACATAGGGAACTCATATGTAATAATTATTAACCAAGGACTCATATACTAAGGCTTTTGAGTCCAAAGACCATGCTATAGAGGGCTTCTGGGCTATTTTGAGCTTTAGGGTAAGGAACCCTAAAAAGTATATCTACCTACCCGAAGGGTGGAAGGCTACTTGCTAGCCACTAGGGTAAGCTGTTGATGGTTCAGGTAAAAGCATTATAAAAAAAAAAACTATAGAACCCCTATAATGGCTTTGTAGAAGCCTGAAGAACGCTTTTGTAACCCGTTTCCTACACTTCGGCAATCCCAAAACGGGAAGTTCAGGTGAACCCTAAACCAGTCGTTTTAACATACTAAGGGGTATCTAGATACGTACATGAGTGCCTAAGTATAATGCAGGGGCCTTAATTGGAAGAGGGTCTTGGTGCCAGTTATACTTTAAAAGATGAGGACCCCCCCCCCTCAAACAAAAACAACAAAACTAGCATTTGTAATTATATAGGCCCCTATATTACACTATATAGGCACATGGAGCCTTATGGCCCTAGGAGATAGGATCAGGGGGACCCTTGGCGATATAGACCCTCTCAATAAGGTCCCTTTTAAGCGAGCCAATGAGTAGGGTTTAGTTGGGTTGTTGTTTGGTCTCCTTATCATGTAGTCCCTTTCCCCATAAGTCTAAATGACCTGCTAAGAACCCGGAGTCAAGGATAGGTTTTTTCGTAGGTTTGTTTCCGGGAATATATACATCTAGCTGCTTGGACTCTTACAGAGTCCTTATACGTCTACTTATAAGATACCCAAAAGCCCAGCTCTATATTCCTTCTAGAATCATTAAAGCCCCTATTGTTGCTAGAAAATGATTCTGCTAAAAGAATATACCTCCCCCAAAACCCTACTCCAACCGCTAGAACCATGAAGAGCCCCGAATTTTCTGAAAACCTTGGCCCTTCCTGAGCTGAGGCTCCAGCGCAGGGAGGAGGCTGTCATGCCCAGCCGCCTTACCGGCCAGTACCAGGTACCTACGCGGGCAGTTCTCGAAATTAGGGTCCCTTTTAGGGCCGCTTGTTATAAGGGTGTCGTACTAGTTTGGGACCTAACAAGGGACCCTACTCTAGAAAACTACCTATGTGCGTTATATGAGAATTTCTAGGATCTCAGGCTTCGGAGTAGAGGGGTTTAGGCAAGGTTTGTGGTTCTGGGGGTGACCGCTCTGCACGCTTCTCAGGTGCAAGTGTACACCTGGAGCGAACATTGAAAACTACAAGGTGGAGCATCTGGTGATGCACTCCAAAGGCCATGTCCAGAAAGCGAAGTGCCCGGGTGGAGAATCTGTAACCATTGTTGAAGTGCAGATTCGCTTAAATCTGCAGAACCCCTGTGCAAAGAGATACGACCCAGAGCGGGCCAAGCAGGATGCGGCTGTGCGCATCGAAAAGGCGAAATATCGCAGCACGGCCATGTTTTCCAAAAAAAGTGAACCCAGCAACAAACCCTCAATGTTTAGGGTCCCTATTACGCTAACTTAGGGCTACTAGGTTCAAGCCGGGGCTGAGGGTTTGAGGATTCGGAAGGATGGCTGGGGAGCCTACGGCTCGAGGCTCGAGGGCAAAAGGGTTTGAGGATTTAAGACAGAACGGCAGAAACCCTAAATGACCCTAAACCCTAAACCAAAACCCTAAACCCTAAACCCTAAACCCTAAGCCTAAACCCTATAAACCCTAAACCCTAAGTGACGGCAGCGGGTTTTAGCTTTGGCCTTTACAGGGCTTGCAATGCTGGGTCTACGCTTATAGTCCTAGCCAGGATCTATAGGACACTGGCGTTGCAGCGTCTATGTGTGGATTCCTTGCATGGACGGCTTGATCAACGTATTCAGGGCTCTAAAAACCTTGGGTAACAAGCTCCGTCAAGAGGCCGCTACCTTCAAGCCACACCTACAACGCAAGCTTCGTGAATCATGAAACATCTCCTAAACCCGAAAGCACCCTAAACCCTACAGTCCCCAGAAGCCCACAAAAACACGGGGGCACCGTTGTGACTCACAGTCGGAAAGCCCACCGCTAGGTCGGCCTTCAAGTGGGGAAGTAGACGTCGGATGTTGGCTCGACTGTTGATTCACACTGTTAGGGTTCAGGGTTTAGGGTTCGGGGCTTCGGGTTTATAAAGGCTCCAGGGTATACATCGCATGGTGGACAGGAACTTACTTGCTGCATTGCAGGAACATCGCCACAACAAGTACACCAAAAACAAAGTAAGTGAATGCTTACACACCGCAAACCCCGACGGAGGTAATTATAGGTTCCTAACCTATCTTATACCATACCGTAGCATACCATCCCGTGCCATATCGTACTGTGCCATGCCATACCATACCACACCGCACCATAACCATTACCATTACCATTATCGCTACTACTGCTACCACTGCCATACCACGATAATTACCATGCCATACCATGCCATCCCATTACCATACCTTACCATGATCTGTGGAGGATCTCCTAATGCGGGACCCTAACTGCTAAAGGGTACTACGACGTTTCAGGCCTTCGAGAGCCCCAAATCCCTGACCCAGTAATACCGTGCCACAGGAGCCTTCATGTACACTTACACAGTTTCGGTGCATGCAGAAAGCGTACTCAAAATGGGCAACCTAATAGGAAACACTATCAGACTATCATGACGAATCATTCAGGTTTCTACTCATAACCGGAACTCTAATAAGAAACACCATCATGAAACATCATTCGGGCTTCTCCTCATAATTACAGGCACCCTAATAAGAGACACTATCAGCAATTATTCCCGCTTCTATGCTAGCCGATCCCTCAAGCTGAAGCCCAAGCCTGCCCTGAAGCCGGATCCCGTCCACATCCCCCTCCTTTCCAACAAAAACGACAAAAAGCAAAGCCCAAAACATCCCAAAGCCCTAACCTCAAACCCCTAAAGCCCCAAAGCCCCAGCCCCCGAATCTACAATTTTGACCCAAATAAGCCTCCAAACCCCTAGTCCCAAAGCCCCCAAATTCTGTTGAACACCAGATAACCCAAAACTCAACCCTCAAGCCCTACATGCATCAAAGCCCACCAAAACCTTCGACCGACGTGCGTCCTGTTCTTGGCTCGCTAACTGGAGGCCGTCGGCGATGGAAGTCCCTTGCGGCTCCTCGCGGCTTCCGGGTTTTTTCTCGTGCTGTCGGTGATTAGGCGTTGGAATCTATCGGCCCTATAATGCCCTATAAACCTAAACCCACAATCTCCCTCAACAAAAACCCGAGTCTATCGGCCCTCAGGCTTTCGGGAGTCAGGGCTTCCAGGTCTTTGGGGCTGTGGTTTGAGGCTGCAGTGTGTTGCAAAAACTCCGGGCTTCAGGCTGCAGGGTATAGAATATAGACCATATAGAACCGACCAGTAAAATCCCAAAACCTCAGTTCTTTACCCTTCACCCTCCTCTGGCACGACAGGCCTTGACACTTCTAAGCAAAAAAACCTACAACCCTCAAGCACTAAAGCCCCAACCCTAGATTCCTAAGCCCCGAAACCGCGAAGTAAACGATTGCAAGAGTTGTGCAGGCACCGCGTCACGAGAAACAACGAGCCAATGATGCTCATGATGCTGTCCTGCTGTGCGTGTTCTATGCTCCTGCCTCAACCCAGCGCCTTTGCATTTAATATAGAATCCTTCACAATTGGCAGGGTTTTGGGGTATATCATCGTATAATCGAAATCAGGAAGCCTTAATGAAGAGTACGTATTGGCATTTGGTTAAACAGTTAAACATCAGATGACCAATCTTATTCCTTTCAAGTTATTCATGACATTCGTTTTTGGCTTCTATTTTAAGCTCGGAGTCCTCGGAGATTCAAGGACTTAGTTCATCATGGAACTCTGAAGCCGTAAGCCCCGAATCCCTTTTAGGGTTTAGGCTTTGGGGGCTTTAGGGTCTAAAGTGCGGGGCATGGGGCTTCAATTGGGGGGGGGGGGGTTAGGGTATAGGGTCAACCCCTACAGCCCCGAAAGCAGCCCTAATCTTCTAAGTCGGACAAGAGGCTGACCAGTTCAGGGAAGGATTGAGAAGAAGGACCCACCTGTCTCGGAATGCCGGGTTCAGGGTTCATGGATTTTCGGGTTTACACGGTTTTCAGTGGATTTTCAGGATTGTTCGTGATGTGTGGCTTGAGGGCTCAGGCTTTGCAATTAAGTGAGGTGGATTTCTGTATTTCTGCATTTGGAAATGTTGAGGTTTCACACAATTGGAGCCCCCAATAAGCAAACGGACCACTAAAAAAAAAGCCGGCCTTAATGGGCATGTATACTATACTGCTCGTATATACGGAACCCTAAGGATGAGTAGCAGTATAGGTAAACTTCAGGCTTCTGTACCAGTTAGTTCCTTCTTGTGCAAGGCTTTCATCTTGGCCTCGGTCCCTCCATCAGATCACCGAAGCCAAACTCCAGAGAAGCCCCCAACAGGCCTCCAAAACCCTCGACTTACAAAAGCCTACTTTGTTGTGGGGTCGCTATGAAGTCCGTATTCGTAGAACCCACGAACGGTTATGGTAAACCCTAAACCTAAACTTCAAGGTAAACTTTTAATGCCTCCAGAAGATCCGAAACCTTCAACGGTGAGCTGTAAAGCCGAGCATGCCTCTGACGGCTGCCTGCGGCCTCTGCCACGGCTTTCCTGCGATTTACCATGTTTTGAGGGTTTTTTGCTTGGGACCTCCAGGTTTAGGATGTTGGCACTTGGCACAGCTGGAACATGAGAGTTAGGCAACATTCCGAGTTCCTGTGCTGAGCCATCACGCCCCCTCAAAGTAAGCTCCTGCAAGAAACATGTACATGAATAGAACTAATATAGTCTGAACCTGTCGGTCTGAAACTGAGGTGAATCGAAGCCTCTTGTTGACCAACTGTGTCCCATTGAACTCGAGTTTCTGCGCGAGTTGGCATACGGTAGCTGCCGTTGCTTGGCGGCTTCCAAGGCATGCAGCAGACGCTGTCACACGTTGAACTAACTGTACAACAAATCCTTCACAACAACTTCATACGCTGCTGGCAGAGCCAGCATAGATGCTGAGTTCATAAGCCCAGTACACTTTCAGCTCTACAGGGTATGGTAACATCCCAGAAAGTGCAAAGAGTACGCATTCGGCTACTAAGCCAGGAAAGCTCGTAAACTTTCTGGAACAATGGGAGGAGGAGCAGCCACAGCAGAACAACATTCGGTATTCCACGCATGGGTAACTAGGCGCCAAGCTTGACCAAGCAGTCTGTATGTATGTAGCTATGTACATATGTATGTATGTATGCATTTATGCATGTATGCATGTATGTATGTATGTATGTATGTATGTATGTATGTATGTATGTATGCACACGGATGGCAACACAAATACCCAAGATATGGTAGATGGATCACCGCCTGTATAGGGTACCACTTGTTTTCGACTTCACATACATACAGAAATAACAATCTGAACATATCAAGATGTTAAACAAAAATGTATACATGTACACACACACACACACATCTGGTCTGGCCGTGAAGCTACTGCCAACAATCCTGCCGTGCATAAACTGGACGACAGGAACCTGCAATCTTAACCAATAATGTAGGGACCTAAATAATTACAAACACTGCTTTGGGGTTCCTTACTATATAGTCTATTGGGCCCCAAAAGCCTGTTCTAATTATTAAGGCCCCTATAATAAGCTACGCCAAGAAGATGCTGAGAGCAAGCACTCCACAATGCAGGTGATAGAGACCATGCCTTTCCGATGGATACTCAGAGCCCCAAAAGTTGTGGACGCGATAATCACCGAAACCCGACGACTCGATTAAAGTTTCCCAGAACTTCAACCCCGGAAAAGTCTCCTGACGAATGGCACGCAGTCTTGGCCAGAGGCCAAAGCTTTGAAAGCCCATTGCCTCAGGCACCCCGAAAAGGGCTCAAGGAGTAGGGTTTCTTTTTTTGAAGGGGGTCCTAAGTACCTGAATATAGATAGCAGAAACTAAAGGTTTCGAAAATCGGAAAGATGACTACATGGGTCCTAAGTACCTATATAGTTAGTAGAAACTACAGGTTCCGATAATAGGAAACACGATCATTTGGGTCGTACGTACCTATATAGTTCGTAGAAAGTAAGGGTTTCTATATCGGAAACACGTTTATATGGGTGGTAAGTACCTCTGTAAACAGTAGAAGGTAAGGGTGTCTATAATCGGAAAGACGAATCTATGGGTCTTAAGTACCTATATAGTTCTATAATAGGAAACACGATTATACGGTTTGGGTAAGTATCCCCCTTATAGGTACTTAGGACCCTATGGGTTCGGCTTGGGGCTGAAGGTTTGGTGTAGCAGGTTAAGGGTTTGGGGTTTAGGGATTAGGGGTTTAGGGGTTTTAGGCGTGCGGTTCAGAGTTTTGAAGGGTTTAGGGTTTAGGGCATATAGGGTACAGGGTTTTGAAGGGTTTAGGGTTTAGGGTCTAGGGTTCAGGGTATTGAAGGGTTTAGGGTTTAGGGCCTAGGGTTCAGGGTATATAGAACCAAGGGCATCTCTGTTGCCAAGACCGTCGAGACAGAAGACTTCCTTTTGGCACTCCGCATGCGAAAACCGGAAATAAGCTTTGAAAGACAAAGGTTGCAGGCCTCTTCTTCTGAAAATGAGTGAGGGATCTCATATGTAGTGCCTTGTCTAGGGTCCTTCGGCTGATGGACAAAATTCTGCATGACCCAAATATAGTATAGTACCATAAATCCCATACTTTAGGTGTATAAGGTCATGCAGGATTTTGTCCATCAGCAGTTGCAATAAGGATCTGACAATTGCATCATGTCGAGGTTCCTAACTTACGGGAAGCCGCAAGACGCCAACACAAGTACCATAGGTCCTGACACCCTCATGTTCTGAACTCAGCGCTCTAGGGCGTCTGAGAGTGATGAGTATCCGTACTACTTTTGCTCTGACGATAGTTATGCGGGTGGTGGTAAGACTGATACTAATCACGGTGATGTGGTGGGCAGGAAGATGATCGCATTGCCATCGCCAATCTGCTTCACAAACCATTCAAGCGTAGAATCAAGGCCCTCATAGCTCACTAGCGTTCCGCTCCAGAATATGGTTTTGGGTCTTATGCTGCGTTCTCTAAACTCTGATTCAGGGTTCCTTCTGTTCTTACAGGATTACAGGAGTCTTTCTCAACTCTGGTGTGGTAGAGTTTCTTCGGTTTTTTTTTAAAGAAGTTCGTCTAGATCAGGGGCCTTTCGTTTCACACCCGAAGCCCCACATGCCTAAACCGCATCCGTAAACCCTTTGTTTCATCCACATTATTTCGAAACCCCAAATTCAACACCCAACAGCTACGCCCCTCTGAGCACTGCATGAGTACACCCAAGCCCGTAACCGAAAAGGCAAACATTGTAGCCGATGTACCCTTCGGCCGGCGCGGAGGAAACTGAGCAGGAGATGACCAGAGGCATGTCCTGAGTGCAAATTCCTAGTTCAGGCTGTTAGGGTTTGGGGTTTTAGGGTTTCGGGCTTTAGGCTTTAGGGGTTATGTACGGCTTTGTGTTCGAATGGTTCTTTGGGGTTGAGAGTGTTGTTCTACAAGGGTTTATAACTAGGTCCGCCCAGTAATCCTAACAATATCTGCGGCTTCTTTCCTACGATTCAGGTGCAATAGGGAGTCCACCAAAGAAACATTGGGTTATCAGGGGTACTACTTGGCTGACCTAATGTCAGGCTGCAGAAGGGGTACAGAAGCCCAAAGACCCGAACACTGAACCACACAACCTCTAAACCCTAAACTCCCTGGCTGTTAGTATGGAATGGGTGACTGGGCTCTAGGTCATTGCTGCTAGCAGCGACCTAATGGGACTATCATACAGATCCATTCCACCCTTCTAAGAAGGGAAACACTGTTTCAAGTTCTGCGGGATGTCTCCTGTCCCCGAGCTACCACATCCAAAATGTTCTTGCGTCTCTGGATACATGCCAAATCTAAAGACACAACCCAGCACCCCCAAGCCCCGAATGGGTTTACATTTAAGAGTGTTGTTTAGGCTGGATGTCAATACACAAATCCGCAAGTGCTCATATCGACAGCGGCTCCTCGTCCGGGTTGTTCGCGCCACCATGTGTTTTCGTCTGCTCTGTGCTGACGCCTCCGATGGTGGTTTAGGGTATAGGTTTCTCCTCAAGGCTCCCAGTATCCAGATCTTAAGGCGCAAGGGCACCGGGATTCGAATCCTTGGGTGCTTGGAGCCTCAAGGACTCTCGGAAGACAACCGCAGCACATCCGCACATCTGAACTTGTGTGGAGCGGTCCTGTTGCGTCCAAAGTCTTGAAACACAACCTTCCAAGTAGGGCTTGTGGTTTACGGTGTATGGTCTTCAGGCTTTGTTGAGAACAACCCCGAGACAAACAGACACACTGCCCAATTTAAGGGGAGACTACGTGTACCCTGCTTTTTCCCCAACCGACACATGGCACCCCTGAAGCTCGCGCACTGTCTGTGAAGAGTCGGCATGCATTCCCGAAACCAACAGTGAAGGCCGTGCGAACGAGAGGTTCCATGTTTAGGCATGTATGTTTCCAAATATCTATTTGCGGTAATCCTTACACAAAGCATGTCTTTGCAATAATGCTTCATAATATCCTCATCCTGCCTGTGCTCTCTGTGTACTTAGGATCCTGTGGCAATGCCAGACGATACTCAGCCCTCTGGAATGCGAAGATGCGTTGTGCCAGTACTGCGTGGGCGATTGAAAGACTTGCGGAGGACTCAGAGAATTATGACCGTAGGGTTGTCTGCTTTGGAGGATGAGACACTTACGGTGTGTATTGGGATCCCTTGTGCACAAGCCCGAAACAAGAGCCTAACACAAGTCTGATAGAGGGGCCTTGTTATAGACTGGGGCTCTGGGGTAATATTGTCGTCTAAGCGTATAAGGACTACAATGGGCACCACTAAAAGTCTAACCCCAAAGGAACCCTTGCCTTCCTCCGGGACTTGCGCCAGGAGATCGGAGAGACGATGCAACAGCCGCATCACCGGCCTCTACTCATAGAACCGCCCTAACTTTCTCCCCAAAATGAGGAACTTCAAACTTGCGTGGCCGTTCAATGGGTTTGTCGTAGGTACAAAGTATATCCACCCATCACCCAACTGCACGATTTGATATGGTGCTTCTGAAGATTTGGGGCAGGACTTCAGGGTTTGTCGGCCAGAGCTCGGGGTTCAGGGTGCTCTTTGCGCGCCTCTTCAAGGCACTCAACAACCTGACCAAAACCCCCAGACCCTGCGATGTTTATGGCTGGCTGAGCTCTCTAGTCCAAAACCGAGTCCATGAACAGTGAGTTCAGCAAGGAATGGAACTCGATGGCTTTGAGAACCAACAGCAGCCCCACCCCCAACCTCTATCCTAAAGTCTCCGAAACCCTGAAACCCCGAAATTCTAAACCCCTACACCCTAAACCCCTAAACTCCTAAACCCTAAACATCCCTAAACCCTTAAACCCCTAAACCCCTACACCCCAAACCCTGAAGCCCCGAAATCCTAAACACTAAACCCTAAAGCCCTAAACCCTAAACCCTTAACCCCTACACCTTAAACCCTAAAGCCTCGAAATCCTAGAGCCCCCTTTGCCCTGAATCCTGCCCGACAAGCGACCAGGAGGTGAAGAAAAGATCGGAGTAGTCGTTCCTTTCCACCCAGCCGTGCACTTTCCTGGGATGCAAGGCAGTAGAAGAGGGTTTAGAAGTTTAGGGTTTAGGGTTTAGGGAACGAAACAGGAGAAACGCAGATAATCACCCAACATGCCCAAATGAAGCAACCTGTCGACATTGTAGTTTCAGGGGGAGGTTGTTGGTGGAGGTGGGTCCTGCATATTCAGGGTGACATCCCAAGCCCTCCCTAAACCCTAAACCGCTAAACCATAAACCCTGCAGTTGATGGCTTTTCAGGTGTACGCCTGCAGTGTGAGACCGTCAAACCTTGTCCCCGGCACCCTGCTAACCCTCAACTTCAAGCAAACTAGAAACCCACGCCTTTGTGCGGCGTAGCTTTTGTGGCTCGAGGCTTTAGGGCTTGTAGGGGATCTGTGTTGTTGTTGTTGTCACTCCTCCTCCTGCTCCTCAAACGCACCTCCTACTACTACTGCTGCTACTACTACTACTACTACTACTACTACTACTATCATGTTGCGATATGTTATTTCGTTCTCGTTGTAAGGAATTGTACTTGGTATGAATAGTATTCGTGATCTTCTTGTTAGTATAGTCACTACGATGATTCTTAGGACGGTTACTATGATGATCATTAGTGTGGTTATTAGTGTAGAACTATACATAGAGATATAGTTATGCTACCTTTTAACCCTAAACCCACAACATGCATCCGAGAATCGCCTCAACAGCCCCGAGCGCCTCGCGTGCGGAAGCCCTAGCGCCCTGTGACGCCCGCACGTAAGCCACCTAGGACTGTAGGGTTTATAATAAGGGTTTATGGTTTAGGGTTCAGGGTTTAAGAATTAGGATCCAGGGTTTTGCATTTGGGGTTTCCCGCAACTTTGCACAGCTCCGTTTATAGGGCCTCAATCATGGAAATTGGGTTTGAAGGCATCCAGTATACAAGGAATCCGTAGTATTTGTAATTGTTCAGGCTTCTACAGTTCAACAGCATTGCGTTTTGCAACAAGAGTTAAGCCAAAAAGCGAAAGAGCACGGTCGAGAGAGAGGGAGAGAGAGCAACATGCAATTCAAAGATTGAAAGGCTTGATTTGTTAAGATCGAAGAAGCGTTTTTGTGGGTCGGAGCCATTTTCCGATCTTTCTGTCCAGGGTCATGAAACTCTTGATGCAAGAGTCCTGCACCGCTCAGATTTGAGGAGGTATTTTCGGTTCAGGGGATTTGGAGTATTATCAGCTTTTCGAGGTTAAATACAGGCGTGCATGGACTGGAATAGGGTTTCGGGGTATAGATCATAGAACAAGCATAAAGGGCCATGTAGGAATCCTTTGTTGAGGGTTGTCGGTTTGGGGATTACGACTGAATGTAATGTAGGGGCCGACATAATTACCAACTCTATTTTGGGTGGAGCGCTTTGGAAGACGATTTTTGAGGGATCTCTACAGGGTTTCGAAGGCACCCGAGCTTTTTTTTACATCTTGCTGCTGGAGGGGCTCTTTCTGATGTACTTAGGTCAAGGCTTGAAGTGCAGTTTCTGGGGTTTAGTGTATAAGCTTTTGTTTCTGAGACGGATTGGAGGCACAGCAAAGCGTGAGCGGGCGGCAATTACAGCGAGCCTTTGCCCGACAAACCAATGCTTTCCAGAACTATTCGTAAGCCCCTTAGAAGCTCCTTGTACGGTCGCTTACCGCTGTCCAGTAGGCTTCCCAGCCCCTGTACCCAAAACCAAACTGTAACAACACAACAAAAAACAACAATGAAGAAATCACACCTTCAAGTAAACTCTAAAGCACGATAGGCCCTAAAGCCTCGAAGCGCCAAACCCTACACCATGAAAACCTTCTAAAGACCAACACCCTATAGCATCCAAAAAAAGCTAAACGCCCACTATGGTGTAGGGGCGTGAATAAATTAGAATAGGGTTTGGCGGCCCACTACAGTACACTTGTAGCAAGGAACCCCAATAAATAGCATTAGTAAATACTTAGGCCCGTTTGTTAGACAGCCGAGTCGCGACAAGTGCAGCCGTCATCTGCCCGAAGATGGAGGAGCTCGCGAAGTGTTCGGCCTCCTGAGGCGTCGGCTCCAGTTCTGGTTTGTAGGGTTTCGGGCTTAGGGCTTGTGGGGTTTACAGGGTTTAAGGGTTTATAGGGTTTATAGGGCTTATAGGGTTTGGGTATAGGGTTTATCGGTTTATGGGTTTATAGGGCTTACGGCTTATATGGTTTAGGGTTTCGGGTTTATAGGGTTACGGGTTGATAGGGTTCAGGTTTTAGGGTTCAGGGTTTAGGGTTAAGGGTTTAGTTGGAGGTTGAAAGTCTTCGCGCTGGGAATCGTGAGGATCTTAGAACTGATTCTCTTTGGAGATTGCAGGTGTTTGAGAATTCCAGTTGCAGCATTCAAAGGATGCAAGCTAGAGCAGTGTTCTGGGAGACGGTTGCAAAGGATGCTCCCAGAAGGTACGCTGATAAGAATGGAAAGCAGTATAAATCGAGACGCCATCGGTGCAAAGCAGCTTAAGCAATTGTGCGCCGTGCGATGTAGAACTCCATAGCAGAAGCCACATCATAAACCCTGACGGCAACTTGTTTAAGCCAGCCAATAGACTGCCAGGCAGCCTGCTCTCAAAGAAAGAATACCTTCAGGGGCTTTGGGGTTGCCAGTTAATGGAACAAATCTCGAAGAAACCTAGCCACGACACCGCATACCCTAGGCCTACATGGACCCTAAACCCTAAACCCGAAACCCTAAAACCAAACTCTGAACCGGAACAAAAATCTAAAGCCCGAATACTCCTCCAGAGGCAGCGGGAAGCCCAGGTTAAGTCGCCGAGTCACCAGCTCCTGAAACTGAGGTCAAGTCTACAAAGGTGTTTAGGGTTTAGGGTCTAGGTTGAGAGTTTAGGCTTTTGGGGTTTAGGGTCTCGGTTGAGGGTTTTGGGTTTAAGGGTCTAGGTTGAGGGTTTAGGGTTTAAGGCTCGCAAAAGGATCACGCGATGTACATGGCTTGATGAGGGGTGGTGTTATGTATGACGTAGCTAAGAAAGATTCTGTATACCAGGTACCCCAACAGCCCCTCTACCATAAGGGCACCCATTGTCTCGGTTTTGTAGGGAACCCAAAGACAAAAAGAGACAAAAGGGTGCACCCCCTAAACCCTAAACATAAGTCCTAAAACCCTAAACCCTTAACCCTAAATCCCTAAGCCCTAAAACTCTAAGCCCTGTACCTTACACCTAGTAACCTAGTAGGTGTTGTTTATTGGAGGGGGGTGGTCTTGCTCGGCGTGGTGAAGTCAGGGGCCTTGGCGAGCCCTACAGTTTCCCCGGTTCGAGGTTTAGGGTTCCTTTTAAAGGGATCCATAAGGGATCTATAAGGGATCTATAAGGGATCTATAATAAAGGTTCTATAATTATAATGGGATCTATAAGTTTTGTATAAGGGTTTAGGGTTTGGGTTCAGGGTTTGTCCTGAAAGGCCCGATCATGCGCATCGTCGTGGAGGTCGCTGAAGGGCAGCCGCCCGGTGAGAAGCGGCATGCCATCCTTGGATGCTCCCATATTATTTAGGGTTTAGGGTTTAGGGTCCGAGTAAGGGAGGGGTCTTGACAACTAAAGTAGGGCTTCTGTTGCACTCTATATTTTATATCAATGCTCCCATTGAAGGTCCAAGCAATGGAGGGTTTTGGCATGCATTATACTGTAGACTGTCAAAGCTCGTCAACTGATAGGGGTCGCTGATCCTTAGAACGATCTATTTCGCGTAGCACTGGCCGAATCCTCCAAAGCTCCCATTGAAGGTCCAACTAATGCAGGGGCACCAATACCTAGACCATGGTCTTGGGGTATATTATGCTGTATACTGACGTGAAAAGCTCCCATTGACAAATTCCAAGTACTCAACGGGCACACTGCGGGGGGGCGGGCCGTCGCCAGTTTGTGCACATCTGCTTCCTGCAACGCCTGCGAAGACAAAGGCTGCGGCTTCACAGCAAAACTTCCTGACCCACGGAGGCTGACAGCTCCGGCTCCTCCTTGCCCAAGCGCTTGGCCAAGATCAACCCTCATCGTGATCATCTTCCTGGCCTCCCTGCCATCGGCTCTGATGGTTTCCTGAGCACTGCTCAGCTCTGCCATCGATTCCTCTGCGCAAGTTCACGGCGGATGAGTGTAGAAGACGCGTAGTTCTTGCCGCAGCAGTGTCGCTGCCCAAGCAGACTTCTATGACCACTTCTCGGGTTTAGTTTATAGGGCATATATGGGGATTAATTAGGACGTCACCCTGCAGCCTAAAGGCTGAACCCAAGGGCCTAGGAGCCAGAAACGGGCCGCCAAGGTGCAGACATCAGGAAGTACTTCAACTTCTTCATGTGCCTTTCCAGGGATCGCTGCACCCCTCCTTGAGGCCTAGACTGGTTTGATGTGGGGTTTAGGATTGAGGGCTTATGGTCAGGGGTTTGGGCTTGCTTTGAGGCACGATACAAATGGTATGTACAAGCCACATTGGGGTAAGGAGCGGGACCTAAACCACCTATGAAGAACACGAAGCTGGGCCTCCAAATAGCCCAAAATAGGTACGCCTAGGCTCTATAGACCTAAACCTAGGTACTACGGTAGTATTGAATACTTGTGTATTTTCATGTGTGTACTTGGATACATAGAGAGATGCTGCAAGTCTGGAGGTCATCCCAGCAGGGATGTCTGGTCGGGGCACGAAGCCCGTGTGTTGATTCCAGCGGTTGGGAGTCAAGGGGTTTAGGGTTCAGGGCTTAGGGTAAGAGGCGTGGGGGTTTGGGGGTCTAGGGGTTTCGGGGTTTAGGGTTCAGGGTTTATGGTTGGGGGTCAAGGGTTTGCGGTTTGGTAGGGTGTAGGGTCAAGGGCTCTCAAGGGACCTCCAAACAAACCCTACGCGCTATACCCCGCACCCACCCGCCCATAAAAGACTTCTAGGCCATAAGCCCTGTAAGCTTTTTCATCACAATGACCTCAACGACACACGCCTAATCCCTAAAGTGACCAGCCCTCAAAAAAATGCGCAGCGCGCGGCCCGCTGATGCGGCCCCAGATGAAGGAAGACCACGGCTTTCGCGCAACCCAATCCCACACCTGGGCCGATGACTACAGAATGCGGCTGGTATGACTATGTAGGGCTATTGGGCTGATGACTGAGCATGCTTACACAGTAACTATGATACTATTTTAGTATGCTTCTAGCATGGCTGTAGCAATTGTATATCGTAGTTTGATCGCATGGATGTAGTAGGACTATACTAATATCCCTTTATGACAGTACTATAAGACGGCTGCTATGGGTAAATGCTACGAAGAGGCTTCCGAAGTCTCTGACAAGACCTCATGTAGTACAGGATGGGGCTCATTGGCTTGAAGGCTTCAGGCTGTCTAAGGTTCAGGGTTTTTATAGCATCGCCAGAACATGAACCCCTATAGAAACAAGATAGTGCTTGCACGCAAGAGAAAGGACAAGACTTTGGGGAGGAGTCCACCCCCTTGCAACTTTGTAGACACTGACCGTACCGGCTCAAGGTGTAGGGTTGTGGGTGCCGGACTTTGAGAAGAACTTTATATAAATGGTTGTGCCTGTATAATTAAATAACGCCTCAAGATCTACTGGGCCTGAATGATCGGAATGGGATTTGGGGCTTCTCTATTCTGGCAGAATACGAAAGGGACTCCGGGCGATTAGATACCCTCGACTCAACAGAAAGCCCAGCCCGAACAGATGCGACCCTGCAACTGATACCACCAGGCACAAAAGCACAATTCACAGCAGAGATAATTGAATTCTGTTGCACAGAAGTCTCCTGAAGCATCTCGCCCTCTTCTGCTATGAATTTTCCGTCCTGCAAACCCCTAACAAAAGTGCTTAGACCTATGTTTAAATGATACGCTGCCGTGCTCACGCAGGGGCACTGTGAAATTTCAACCATGCCCTCCCCAATGAATCCCAACTATGTAGCAGCTACGTCTATCTCCAAGCAAGGAAGTCCAACAGAAGCCCTAAACAGTAGCCACTACTGTCATGCTCGTAGTGGCAATCGGAACCTGTATTGACCATCAAGTGCACGACATATCTCATCCGATAGCTGTTCGAATGAAACGGTTCTAAAGTCGAGGTCGAGAACATGCAAGTTCCGAAAAAAACAGCTAAACCCGTCACCCTAAACCAAAAGCGGCCTAGCGGCTGGGAGGTACATCATGGTCCAGAATGCGTCCACGACAACCGGAAGCCTCAGATCTCACCGTTGCTTCTAGTCTAGAAGCCCTATATTCTACAGCACGGTTTCGGGTTTAGGGTAGACTCTTAATCGCTTGGTTCAGGGTAAACTTTCATTCGCACCTGAAGCCCTTGAACATGAGTTTCTATCACCCGAAACCCCAAATTGAGTGCAGGTTCACTCAAAGCCCCAGACTGCAAGCCCTAAACGACTCGCTCGAAGTACCGACAAGCTTTGGGTGCCGTGGACCCATCTCCAACTGCTCTCTACTGCAACCTAAACACCGACCACTGGGATTCAACTATCCCTATGAAAAATTTCTGGGCGGGTGGTGGCAAAGTTCTGGATAGTCGAATCGGATTGCAGATTAATTCAGGCCGGCCGGCGGCTCGAGGTTGGTCCGAGCGTAAAACACGAGGGAGTTTGAGGGATGATAAGGGCATGTACTGGACTTTGAATCAGATAAGCACGGAGAAAAAAGTATATACGTTTAGCTCATAATGGTTCCTTCAAGGAACAAGCCCCCAAAAAAGGCAGTAAGTATTCGAGTATCCTGCTCCAGAACCCGGTGTAGGGCCTGCGGATCCAGGCTTTCAGTTTAGGTGGGGCTGTAGGCCTTGAAACTTTAGGGTTTAGGGTTGAGGGTTGCGGCATCGGATGGCAACTTTGGACTTTGGGTTCTGCGTGTTGAGCCCAAAGGCCAAGAACCATACATCCAAAAAAGCAGCAATCACCTAAACCCAAGGCTACAAAACCCCAAGACCCCAAAACCCCAAAACGCCCAACATCGATCAACACCGCAAAGCCCTTAGAAGCCGCGATGCGGGGGGGGGCAACCATTGCCCGCAAAAAAGGAGCTTTTTCAGCTTCCCTAAACCCTAAACCCTACTGATTCAGGCTGGCAGCTGCCAGTTGATGTGGTTCTGAACACGCCGGGGGATGGTCAGAACGAACCACCTCGGGTAAACGCATTGATAGTAATAGTCGCAAAAGCAGTAATAAATAACTGATGACGATAGCAGTAGTAGTGAGGGTAGCAATCATGGAAACGTTAGAAACATTAGCAATCACCATAATATCCAACATACACAACAAGAAGGAGGGTTTGACGATTGCTTGGAGGTTGAATATAGGGGCCTTGCTAGCTAGAACAAGGCTTTGGTTGGATCTTCTGTGTTTTATTTCGGGTCCTTCAGGAAATAACTCGACTGTGAAGCAACCAGGGAGAAACCAGTATACACCCTGATTTCACGAAGGTACCTTTAAGAAACCCAGTCTCAAAACAGCATCCACGTATAGTACTCCAGAATGCGGGACTGGAGTGGAATGGTGGGGTATTCTTGTGCCATCTGTACAAACCACAATATGCTGCAGAGGGAGACTGTTGCTGATTATTCAGACTTGTACATTCTGGTTTGCAAGACAACCACACCCAACAATCTACAGATCTATCTCAACGGCCCCACCAGATTTGGACAATTCTGCTCTTCCTGTGGGGCCCTCGGCCCTATAGGCCCTAAGTCACTCCATCACGTCAGCCCAAACCAGTGAACCCTGAACCCTAAACCCTGTTCAGAACAGGGAACCTGCAGAGCTGCTGAAACAGCTCAGGGGCTGCTGAAGGCTATTGCCTAAGCTCTGAACCTTAAATTGCAAACGCAAAGCAACAACTTCAAGCTCCGAGGGGTTTGGTGTTTCGTGTTCAGGTTTAGGATTAGTCGGATTTTTGTTTCAATTTTAGGATGTAGCCCAAAGGGTCCAAGTTGTAGCATAAGATATACTATTGGGGCTCGAATAGCTACAAGGTAGCTACCATATGAATACTTGGACCCTTTGGGTAAGACCCTAAACCCTAGACCCCAAACCCTAATTCTTGGAACCACCAGGCCGGGGCGCTGCTCATCCCAATCCAACTTGCTGAAGGCAAGGAAGCGGCTTGCAACAAATGCGACCTCTCAGCAATCAGAACTTACGATTTTGTAGGGCACCAATAACTGTTTAACTTTTACAAGAAAGGTTCTATTCGAACCCCTGGAAAACATAGGTCGTGGTAGATGAATTTGGGCCCTTATTCGATTTGTTGGAATTTAGTTAAGGGTCTGGATGTAGGGTTTAGGGATTAGGGCAAGGTTCAGGGATCAGGGCTTCAACATTGAGTGGCGCTTATCACCTCGACCCTACAGAACCTGTACCTTTCTACCTATAGTCACTATCGTCTCCATTGTCGTATAAACCAATTTCATAGATAGCGTCCCATGATCTTACCCAAAATAGGAACCACAATAGAGGCGCTGGGTGGGGTTGGTAGTTTTTTGTGGTCGTCGGCCAAACAACCCAATGCCCGGGCTCCGTGGTCCAGGGTACCGTTTGGTGCTTGGGAACGACCTCGTATGGGTTTGGGAGTTTCGGATTTTGGGCTTAAGGTGTAATGCAGGGCTTTCATGGTTTAGGGTTTGGGGCTTAGCGTTTGCGGCCTTGTGCGCGCGTGGTTCTCTATCGTTTAGAGCCCGGAACCCATCGAGCTTAGGCTTCTCTTCGTACGACTCCGGTTTCGGGTTTCGGGTTTCGGGCGTTCGCAATGTATGATGTGACCCTGGAAAGAGACAGTTTGGAAGTTCCGGCTTGTCAACTAAGATCGGCTTTTGCTTGGCGGCTCAATCGATTTCTACCCTGAACCCTGAACCCCAAACCCTAAACCCAGAACCCCGAACCCAAAACCCTAAACCCTAAACCCTAAACTCTGAATCCCAAACCCTAAAACCCTGAACCGTAAACCCTGAACCCTGAACCCTAAACCCTAAACCCTGAACCGTGAACCCAAAACCATAAACCCCAGGAATCCCACGCCATGCATTTTGCATATTTAGAAACCCCGAAGCCCGACCTTGCAGTCGGTGCCGCCATGTCGGACTCGTGAGATCTTGTAGAAGGCCTTCATGCTTGTAGGGTTTTGGGGTTAGGGTTTATAGGGTTTAGGGGTTTAGGGTTTAGGGGTTTAGGGGTTCAGGGTTTAGGGTTTAGGGTTTAGGGTTTTGGGTGCAGGGTTGAGGGTGAGAGGGTGATTGGATGTAGGGTCTCGGGTCTAGGGGGCTTCAGGCTTTGGAGGTCAGGGTTTAAGGACACGGTTGAAGCTTCGAGGAAGCAGGTTCAGGAAGTTTGAGATCTTCAGAGTTGTAGGGTTTCGGGTTTTGGGGCAGGGTCCTGCGGCTTGGGTGAGGTTCTGGAGGCTTCTGGGTTTAGGGGCTTCAGGTATCATTTTGAACTCTGCCCCTCTGGCCCGGCGGCTTATAGGGGTTTAGGGTTCGAGAGGCTTGGGACTTTGGCCGAAACAGGGTTTTTGGGACTCGGGGGTAAAGTGTTTAAAGTATAGTTTAGGGCTCTGGACACTTCGGAAAGCAGGGGCTTGGCTTCATGTCCGGCCGGCTTCAAGAAGCTCATGCCCAAAGGGTCCAAGCCACGGTGCACCAGGGTTTAAGTTGTGTTTAAAAGGTGTAGGGTTTAGGGGGCCCTAACAGCCTAATTACGATGTTTCTACTCGGACCTCTGTGGGAGTCATCAGCTCATGAGGCATCGAGTGCGGCGGAACGACAACCACACAAGTTCCTCCTTGGCCAGAACCCATAACGGCCTGGCCCTGCGCCAAGGCCTTCCCGACTGACATGGTTCTGAGCAAGCTGAGTTGAATCATCAACGTGGCACGGACGCCCAGCCCTCTGGACTAGCTGCAAGATCGTGGCGCAAACCAACAGTATTGCAAAAGTTTAGAGTTCAGAGTTTAGGGTTCTAGGTTTTAAGGATTAGCCCACTAGATTAGCCCTAAAGAAACGTTTTATGTAGATATCAAACAGTGCCCTCGTAATATAGGTTCCAATCGTCACACCATCATCCATTGGTGTCCATGTCATTGGCTTTCGAAGGCATTAGGGTTCGGGGTCACGGCTCAGGGCACGCATTACTGGTTCCAATCGTCACACCGTCGACGATGGTGTGCGTGTCATTGGCTTTCAAGGGCATTAGGGCTTGGGGTTAGGGCTTAGGGCGAAGTTGTTTTATCTGCAGTCAGATGCACGCGAACCCCCCAAAGTTCGTAAAGATATTCGACGTATATATGTATGTATGTGTATGTGAATGTGTATATATATATATATTTATTTATTTATTCCTATTCTTATTATCTCGGACTAAATGACATGTTGTCTCATGCCGTCATGTTAACTGACAGGATTTTGGGCCCAGAACACAAAACACGCCGAATAGAGGATCCTGGTGCATGTGTATATATATATATATATAAATAGCATGCAACACCTGTGACACTCCAGGAACGGCCCTGTAACCCCAAACCGCGCAACCTCCGACCCTTTGCCCCCCCTGGCCTCGCTTTTCCAGAAGTCTCGGTAAGAGGTCGTCGCCTTCATCCAGTTTAGAAGTTGTCTCGAGGTGTTCAGGGCTCCTTTTTTTCAAGTCCACGCGTTTGAGAAGAACGCTTCAGGGCAGATCGCTCGGATCTTCGGTTTACTGTGAAATACTGCACAACATCCCAGATTTTGAACCCTGACCGCCGGATGGAAGCCAGAATGTGAATTCTGGAGACTTGTGGCTGTCAAGGGGCGGGTTTGGTCGTCTCTTAGGGTTGACGAGGTAGTGAAGGCAACGGACCCCTGACCCAGTGTCGTATGTAATGACTTCATGCGGGAATCCCCCGACCTATCTTCATTCTAGTCTTGGTCAGCAGTGTCGCGAAACCCCGAATAACATCATTGTCCTCGTTTCAAAAAAGCACTGCTCAGGATTGTCGGTCTCATCATGCCTATATGAATCATGTTCGCATTTTCGAGAGGTTTGCACTAAATCGTGACCGATGTGCATACCAAAAATGCTACCGGCAAGCCCAATCCTCCCCAATTCGAGAGTACATCCCGAACCTGAAACCTGAAAACTCAAAGGCCCTAATGCATAAGGAAGACTGATGGAACCATTATATTCCCTGCAATAACACCCCCCCTAACCCTAAACCCTAAACCGAAAACCGTAACCCTAAACCCTATCACAGCCCCTCGCCACCCCAAAACCTGCTCTCGAAGATGCGAAACCTCGGGATCGAGGTAGCTCCACACTTCCTCGGCCACCTCCGGGGTACCTGGGTTTATCGGTGCACGTACTATATGAACATACATGGTAAATGGTCTGCTTATTGAATGGCAACAAGGGGACCATGTTACTCTATGGGTTTTGCCCGTGCCTTTAGAGTTTGGGGTCTTCAGGATTCACAGCTGGGGGCTTTAGGGTTTGTTTCTCTGGTTTTGGTTGAGTTCGGGGTTTGCATATGGGGTTTGAGATGTTGACTGGAAAGCTCTAGTTAACCAAGAGGGTCCATATATGGTACCATATATACTACTACTATGGAGTTGGTCCCCGAAGCCATGATAGAGATGGTCCTTCGGGACCTACTTCCACACTGGCCGTACATTTCATCCCTTGGGCCTTCTCTTCCAAAAAAAGGTTTTCGATATCTTTGGTGGTTTCAGATTTGGGGTTTAGGGTCTATAAGGTTTAGGGTTTTGGGTTCCATGCTTTGGTGGCTTCAGATTTGGGGATGTAGCTGTGGAGTCCTGATTCAAGGTTTTACATTACAGCCGGAGGTGTAGGAGTTGTGTCGCCCTAGCTCCAACCACTACCCTAACTCCACACGTCAGCTACATAGCTCTTCGATGCGAGCTGTCAGAATACTCATGGCTCCATGTTCAGATCGGGGGGGTTCTGAACCGGCTTCGACTCTCTATTGAAAAGGCTGCCATGCAAATTATGCCAAATATTGCGACACAACTCCAATTCGAGCCGGCCCGAATTTTGAGGCAATGCACACGTACAGTGCGTGCTTCCATCCTTTCCCATGATCCAGTTCTCTTCGTAGAAAAGGCAACGCCGAAAGGAAAAGGGCATGACTTTCGAACCCACTGTCAGGCGCTGAATGCCAAACCTATTACCGTCAATGAGCCTTGAACAAATCTGGCCATATACATTAAGCCTAAGTACGCCAAGCAATCTATGACCTATGAACCTTCAATGTACCCCGGAAGGCCTTGCGAACTTTTTTGGCCAGTTTTGAGGATATTATGAGATTCCGGTTGTTCCGGCCTAAGTGTAACACAAGAGTTTCAGGGGTGTATATACCCCAAATGCACGTATCTACGACGGTGCCTCTGCACCACGGGCATAAAAAGTTTACTTATAAGCTTATAATTCAACCCAACCCTAATCGCAAACCACATAATCCCAAAGCCCTAATCCTAAAGACAAGGCACATATCGGCGGGGGAGGACAGCAGTTCTCGTAAGTAAAGTCGCCACCCCAGCAGCGTGCAAATCCTGCGGTCTTGGGAATTGGGGGGGGGGTGCTTTGGGTGTTGCGGTCAAGCAGGATCTAGGAAACTCGGCATTTGCAGCTTGGGCTCTTGCGGTTTGGCTAGGCCAAGGAGGTTTATGAGCTCGCAGGTAATGGGTATGGGGTTCTTGGGTTTAGGGGTGAAGCTGTTTTGGATGCAGCATGCGTCTGAGTGCGAGACATAATGGGCTAATTGCTTGGGTCTGAACCGTTTAAGTCTCAGACCCCAGAGAAAATCACATGAGCAGGACAACTCTCCACGCTAAGATCGACATCAGCTACAACGGAAACAGCACACACATACAGAACGAAGACGGGACAACACCGTACATCAAAGGGCACTACGGCGGAACCTAGCAATGCACCTTTGCACGCCCCTCCTTCCTCCAAACAAAAAACAGTTTACGTTTCTGTACCGTAAAACTGAACCCGCAAGCCCGAAATCCAACAATTGAAGCACCCTAAGTAAGCCCGAAATTCAATAATTGAAGCATCCTAAGGTCAAGACGGGATTTTCAAGGGTCTATTATGGCAATATGAGAACAGTATGCGTAAATAGGGACCAAACTGGGATTTCATTGCTGACCGTTGAGGTCCCTATGTTGCATCCGAACCCTCAACGCCGACAAGCTCGGGCAAATCCTATGCTGTCACCTGCAGAAGCAACTTGGCGACTTGGAAACCCTTAGACACTTGTCCCTTCGACAGACCGCATCAGCTTTCAAGAAGTCTTTACCCAGAACGCTTTCCAGACTAGAGTTCGTGTCATCCTACAGGACATCCCAAACCCATGCATTGGAGCATGGGTTCTGATCCTGCGCGTGATTAACGTTCTTCAGGGTTTACAAAATCAGGGACCTATGGCTTACCCGGTTTCAGGGGCTTCTTCAGGGTTGTCCCCTAAAGTTTAGCCAGGGGCTCCAAAGTAGTTCTTTTTTGGGTGTGTCCTCTTTTTTGGTTAGGGACTCTAATATACTACCCAAAAAAGAACTACTTTGGAGCAGCTGGGTAACCCTTAAACCGTATAGAGTTCCCAGGCGCCTCCGCTTCCAAACTGTTCGGAGTCGCAGCAAAGGTGTTGCGGGTAGTCCTTCAAGACTGATAGCATGCGTTGGGGTAGCTTCGGGCTTTAACCCTGGACCCTATAAACCCTAAACCCTAAACCCTACAAACCCTATAAGCCCTAAATCTTATAAACCCTAAACCCTGTAAACCCTATGCACCCTAAACCCTATAAACCCCTAAACCCTAATAAACCCTAAGACCCTAAATAACCCTATAAACCCTATAAGCCCTAATAAACCCTAAGACCCTAAATAACCCTATAAACCCTATAAGCCCTAAGACCCTAACATGGCCTGGGGTTTCAGGCTGCCCAACTCCTGGGTTTTGCGAAGCTCGTCGCTGCGGTGATTTTTAAAGTTTCGAAGGGTCTTAGGGTTTAGGGCTTGGGGTTTAGGGGTGCCGGGTTTAGGGTCTGGGGGTTTAGGGTTAGGGGTTGAGGGTTGAGGGTTTAGGGTTTAGGGTTTAGGGTTTAGGGGTGTCGAGGTGTATGGGGATCCCGGTTGGTTCATCTAGCTCCACATGACGTCTTCGTACCGTTTCCCCCGATGCTGCAATTTAACTCTTTGTGGGTTTGGCTTCATTCGTAGCTTGAACTTTCACATGTTGCAATTTGACATTTTGTGGGCTTGAGATTCAGCTAGCTGGGGCTCCTTTCTACTACAGAGCTGGGAGCTCGGATCCAGGTGATCTACGAACACATCTTTATCAAGCTAGGGACAAAGAGTACTCAGTTGGTCGTGCGACAACGGCACCTGCCATCCCTAAAGTACAAGCCGGAACCGAACCCAGACCTAAAGTCACCAAACCAGATCTAAACAACCTGATTCCTTTATCTCCGGGTTCTCTGAACCACGAAGCCCAACCCTAACACTGGGCCTACCCCTTCAGGGTTTGGGGTTTCAGCCGAAAACAAACCCTACCTGGACTCTGGCAAACCTTGATTTTTAGGGTTCCCTAGTCTGATTTCCTTTTAAAAAAGTCCACAACAAGGTAAGTTATCTTGGAATTACGTAAGCTGCACTTTTCATCCTCCAAGTCGAAGCAATCGAACAGCTGGCTGCGTGTGTGCCCGGCGAGGAGGAGAACCTACAGATCTTCCCGAAAAGGGGTTTTGGAGTATTACTATCACAGTAGAAGTAGGGTTTCTATAGTAGGAATGACGATTATTTTTATTATGGTGTGGGTACTCAGGACCCTTTAAGGAAGAGTTTTGGGGTGTACTTCGAAAATACTAGAGTATACTGTTTAGGGTTGGGGCTTAAGGTTGGGGTTTAGGAAGATTAGGATTTGGGGATTTTGGATTTAGGGTCTTGGGATTTGGGATCGTAGTCTACTGGATCACGGGTACTAACTTGGTCATTAGAACATTAGGCTATGGCTGCTATGCTAAGGCTAAACAAATCTAAGGAAATTCCCAAAGACATTCCGGGTTTCTACTTTGCTTTGATCCAGTGATCTGTCCGTTTCGGCTTGACCTCGGTTCGACGGAGTGAGGTCAGGCCAAAATGAACCTCAGGTTTAGTACGTCCTCCCTTTTGCAGTCCACCTTCCTAAGCGTGCAGTGCATTTAGAACGACGGGCGTCTCGCAAGCATCGGTGGGATAAGCGCTGAATGCAGCTGTAAGTCTCAGGCCCACACTGAGATCTGGCTGGTGACTCTCAACTTGCGTGCTTCAACTCTTTTGTAGGAAAGTTGTGGCAATACTACAATATAGGGGCCTTAATAATTAGAACAGGGCTTTGGGCGAACATACGGGCCTTAATAATTAGAATATGGCTTTGGGGTTCTATGGGGCTTTGAGGCATGGGGGTTACTTGCTTCGGGGTTACCCTCAAGCCCTGTGAGGCATGTCTATGGCAGTTTGCCGCCTTACAAAACAGAATCAGAAGGAAGTATCAAGCACCCCAAGCTGTAACCCCAGAAGCCCCAAGACACATTGGTACACTGCATTTCTGAAAGCGGGAGCCCCGAACCATTTTCACGATGGACAAACATCTGCACAAATTTCAAGTGAGACCTTAACTGCAAGTACCTTTTAACATCTGCAATTTAACGTGTCGCCTTTTAGAACATTTACGAAACCCTGAATCACTAGACCCAAATTGAACTTTATGAACCATGAAGCCCGCAAACCCGGAACCCCATATATCCTAAACATTCCTAAGCCCTAAGCCGTTAGCCCAGTGCAAGGAGCCTGCAACCGTCGCGGCAGCATGTGGGCCACCCCGCCTCAAACACACCCTAACATAAACTACCATTCAGCCTACTGATTCGCAAGTTATGATTATAAGCCCTACAATAGAACTCATGATGGGGGCCCTACAAAAAGGTAGGTTTTGGTACTTCGCAGTAAACGGTACACAACGGGGAGCAGGAATCCCCGAGGACACTGTTCAGGCTCAGGAATTGGGGCGTCAGGTTTTTTAGGTGTAGGGCTGAAGAGCTTCGGGTTTTTAGGGCTCCAGTTACCGAAATATTTTCAAGAGGAGGTTACTGGGGTACATGTATGGTTGCCTATGGTCTCCATTGCAGTTCCTTTAGTTCCTTGTTTCGGTTTTACCCAATGTTTACATTTAGGATCCTATAAAGGAACCCCAAAGAGGAACTACAAGTGGAGACTGTAGGTACTATTTCGGTAACTGGAGCCCTGGGGTTTCTCAGGGCTTCAGGCGTTTAGGGCGTAGGGCTTTACGGCTCTACGGCTTCAGGGTCGCCAGGGGAAAGCCATAGGACAGGAGAACTATGTAAGGCTTTAGATTTTAGGGGGGATTTTATTACTAATCGCAGAGGCCTCCATGGTAAACTTCAAGCCGCAGGGTCAGCCGCACATTGAACGAAAACCTCGAAGCCCACATCCTGAACTATCATAGCTCTAGACCCTTCGACCTCCAAACGAGACCCTACGCAAGGCCCTAACACAACCCCAAAGCACCTCTCGCACAGCCCTGAAGCCGCCGAAGGGACCACTATACCCTAAACCCTAAAACCCGAAACCTGTAAAACGTGACACTTACCATCGCTCATTAAACCATATTCCCTACAAAGTCCCGAGAACACCTCCACGTCCGAAGCCCTGAAAGACTGCAGGATATTCGGCTCCAGTTCTATAACAGGGTCCTCCTTGCAGGCTTTACGGTTCTATCATGGGGTTTCCTTGCGGGTGGCCTCTCGCTGTCGCCCGGGTGCTTCTTTGGCACGGGCCGGATGGCGAGGTTTCATGGCTCTGGGCGTTTAGAAGATCGGGTTTGGGGATTTAGAAGGCTTTTGTGGGCTTACGGGTTAGGTTCTTACGTAGCGTCCTAGTGTTTAGGAGTCTTAGGGTTTGGGGTTTCGGGTTTTAGAGGCTAAGGGCTGAGTTTTTTAGAGTTTAGGGTCTTCGGACTCGTTCTGCTTGCGACGGTCTCGGGGCTCAGGGTTTGTAGAGGTTTAATCTAAGGCTCTGGGTTCAGAGTCTTCGGGTTCAAGTACTTAGGGAGGTCCACAGTGGCTCAACCTTCCCAAGAACCAGCCGAAAGGGCAGAGGTCTTCGAAAACAGCCGGGACCTTGGCAAACTTCCTTGCGTGGCCTTCCACAGGAATGCACAATTCCAGGCGAGCTTCAAGAAATTCGGGACTGTACAGTACTATACAGTAACACACTCTTACAGTATGAGGCGTTTAGGGATGGGTCTTTCGATTTCATATCTTGGGCCTTAGAGCTTAGTTGCCGGGACAAATCCGGTCAGAAGGCGGAGGGTATCGCGAGAGAAAGGGTGGACTGGCTGCAGCCTCTCGTCTTGTGTAGGGGTTGAGCATACCGGTGCTTGTCTTGCAGCTGCACCCTGCCTTGAAACAAGAATCTGGAGCACTGGAGCCAGGAAACATTCGCGAAAGGGTTCGTGCGTTCGGCCACAGTTTCGAGTCTCAGAGGACAGGTTGTACTCGGGCCGCCTACCGTAGTACGCATTCCGGAACCATACATCTTGAAGTCTGCCTGTAGTCTGCGTTTATGGCTTGCGGACTTGGGCCTTCTTGATGTTTCGTGGCCCCGGATGCAGGGCGAAGGGGGGGCACATAAAGCTGTTGCGCGAGGGGTTTCGGGTCCGGGGGTGGGCGTGGGGGGTGGGGGGGGAAAGGGGTAGGTTCCTTGTTACAACTACAATGGAAGACACCCCAAAACCCTAAACCCTGATAGTGGCCACAGAAGTCGGAAGGTGCATTTTACACCCGAGAGCTCCTGACCTGCTGAAGCCCTAAGCTGTAGACCTTTAAGCAGTGTCCCTATCCCTCCAGGTACCTACTATGTAGGGCCCTAGGGGCTCTAATACCCTATATAGTAGGTACCTGGAGGGTTAGGGTGTAATTGAGCCTGCAACCGGGAAAGCTGACTGACCATGCACCAGTCCCCAACCTGGAAACTCAAACCTCGAAGGAACCTCATGAAACAGGAACTGACGGAGTCCATAAGGAACCCTGTGCAACCTTTGAGCCCTACCTCCGCGAATCAAGGTTGTCAACTCAGCAACAGAAAGGGTTAAGGTCTGTACAGTATTTTGGGGCCCGAATAATTCGAACAGGGCTTCGGGCTATGTAGTGGACTAATTATGCAAAGCATCTATTCGAGTAAGGGGATAATGTCACCACATATTTAGACCTCTGTATAACAGGATTCCAGTAAGACTTTTTTGTGTTCCTCACGTAAGCTTCCGTGCCATATGACATTGTGAAACGACTTGCCTGGTCACACGCGCCCAAGCTATGGGCACCTGTCACAACTATCAGCTCCTGCTACGGATTTTTGAATGTATCCGGAAGCCACACATCATAGGACTTGGTAGGTCTTTATAAACCCAAACCCTAAGCCCATCTATCTAGCTGCTATAGACCATGGGACCTGACAAAGGACCCATCTCTTCGGGGGTCCTCTCACTTGAAGACCCCACCGGTGGAGTTCAGCTGTGTCGAATGGTCCTCGCTTCCATGGACGGTGTACTTCTCGTAGGTCTTGTCCTGTTTGGGGGGCTGAGGCTTTAGGGTGCAGTGCGTCCCACACTGGGAAGTTAAACACCCTGAACACTCTAGTGGAGAGTGTCTATACCCAAATCATACTTGTAATTCCTAACATAGAAACCTTGTACTTGGGACCCTTTGGGTAAAGACCCGAAGCTACTGCCTCCGTGGGCCAGGAACAGGCTTGGAGGCAGGGGAGGGCAGGGTTTAGGATCATATGGGGGTTTAGGGTGTGGCGTTCAGAAAGTGAAAGAGAGCACGAATACCTCTGCTTCACCTACCCACGGCCTTCAGTTCAAGCAGAGCCGACTGGGCCCTAAAACGAAACTACACAGCCTGGACCCGAGTCAAGCACCGGCAAACCTGTCAACACCTTTTGAATTCCAAAGTCAAGGACAACCTTCCTCAAAACTGCAACCTACTTGTCCGTAGGGCTTCTATATACCTATTCTGTGTTAAGGCATATATCTATTAAGCGTTTGTACATTCGTATTCATGTTCGAAGCCTGTAAAGAAGTAAGTCTGATAGGGTAAGGTATCTGGTGGTGTCTTGTTGAATTTTGGGTGCACTGCGGCTTGCGGCCAAGGGCCGGAGCTCTTGATGTAGAGGCCTTAATAATTAGAATAGGGTTTGGGGCTGCTTCATAGTATATTTTCAATAAGGGAGCCCGAACAATAATAGTGATAGCTATTTAGGCTTCTATATTACTCTAGCGCTGTTTAGGCCGCAAATCCGGGGCCAAAGCAAAAGCATATCAGGCCGGTGTCCTATAAGCCCTCGGGGGCCCAGGGACCTAAACCGTAATGACTCAGGCCTTAAAGAAGCCTGAACAAAGAAACTTTGGGCCCAAAACCTAAACCCGACTCCCTGAACCCTGGAATGGGCTTGACGGGACGTTTTACGGAATAAGGTGTCCTTGTTGTACAGCTCCCAGCGGGAGGCAGGAAAGACGTGCCTCCACAGTTCTTGGCTTCAGGGTTTGAAGCTTGGTGGCCCTATGACATGTAGACTCAGCTGTTTAGGGTTTGGGGTTTAGGGCTGTAGAGTGCCGTAAAGAAGCGATCCTAGCAGGTTATTCCAGCAGAAATGGTTGAGATGAGGTTAAGACTCACAGGCTCATTGATTCAGATGCTCTTCGAAGTTCATGTAGCCGGATTCGGCCCAAAACCCTCCAGCCCAGCCCCAAAGCAAAGGAACCAGGCATCGCCGCAGTCTGCTGCAGGGTTTAGGGTTTAGGGGCTTAGGGCTTTTAGGGCTTTTGGGTTTGGGGCTAGGGGTTTAGAGTATCAGCACCGCGTCCACCATGCCACGAGAGTCACGAGACGAGATGCTTTGCTTGTCAAGCATTGAAAGTGATGTTGAGGCCCAATGCAGCTTTCCCAACGGGTCCAGTTACCTAATAATGGATACTCTCCCAACGCCTAACCTACGGAAACTGCTATCCCAAACCCAAGTACCGAATTGTTAGGTCTTTTGGACTCGTGGGCTTTGGACTAGGCCAGATCTGCTGTCAAAAACTGGCGACACTGAACACTCCGATGAAGTCTCGTCTGTGACATCAAAGGTTTAGGACAACAGAGAACTGGCAGCAGTATCTTGTATAGCCCCTATATGATAGTACAGTATACCCAACATCCGACTCTGCAAACAATAGCCCTATTTTCCAGAAACAGCTCTTTGTTGTTGAGGCTTCGGGTTTAGGAGTTTAGGGGTTTAGGGTTTAGGGGTTAGGGCGCTGCACCTAAACCTAAGCGCCAAACCCCAAACCCTGAACAACAAACCCTAAACCCTAGACCCTAAACCTTAAACTCTAAACCCTAAACCCTAAACTCTAAACCCTAAACTCAACGGTTCACTGCCAATCGAGTTGAGAAGAGGCCCTGAGCTTCGGACCCCAGAGCCAGAAACCCCAAACCTCAACGCCTGGACCCTAACCCTAAGCCCTAAACCGGGCCTACTAATTAACTCGGAAAACCTAACTCTAAAGCCTAAAACCCTGAACCCAAAGCCCCAAATCGTAACCCTAGTGTAATGCAAGCCCGATACTTTGATCTGTTATTGTACTTATAACCCTCAAACCTAAACCGTAGTCCGCAGCCCCAGCATCCCATCCAGAATAAGGATGCCACAAAAAAACACAAAGGAACGGTACTACCCCTAAACTTCAAGCCCTGCATGACTTGCTATCGTAGACCCCTCAAAACCGAATCTCAGATCTCAGTCACTCACATGTCTAAGAAGCCCACTTGTTTCGCTCGTACCACTTGCGGTCCACGATCTTGCCAGCATGACTCTCGTCCTCCGCGGCGCTTGTCGACGATTTGGGGCTCATGGCTTAAGCCTCATGCAACCCTAAACCCTAAACCTATGATACGGACAGGTTCCTGCCGCCCACAGACCCCTAAACCCTGAACCCTACAACAACCCCAGACCCCAGCTCTGAACCCTAGAGCCCTGTGCTTCTCCTAAACGGCAGCCCCAGTGTTTCCCAAAAACTCGAAAAGCTCTTTGAAGGGTTCCTCAAAGGATTACTGCAAGGGTGGTCTCTATGAGTCAAGAAGGGGCTCAAGGAAATGAACCCAGGTGACTGCAAACCGCGAGAGCTCAAAGAGCCATGGCCCCAAGTACTCGCACACCTCTGTCTTTTTACGCGCAAAACACACACACACACACACACACACACACATACACACACACACACACAACATGCGGTGAGCTGTGGGAGCGAACATGTCTATGCATTCGGTGCCTTCACATATGCTCTTCCCACAAACCTCCATCCGCTTGTAGCAAATGTCATGACAAGTCGTGACCCGAGGCATCATACATCGAAGCCTGAGGCCCCCAGCAGCGCGGAATCCTTTCTCACTTATCACTATGGGGTTGCTGGGGATTTAGGCTTGTCTCCTGATGGAGTGCAACAACCATGTCAGAGATGGGCTAGGACTAGGATCTGTTGCTTAAGAAGCTCGATCGCCACGACAAACCTATTGTTTGGCCCTGGCCATGCTGCAGAACGCGCCTTCTCTATTCGAGAGTCGTTGGACATGCGAATGTCCTGCACAAGGTAGACAACGCTCCACAGGACTCCAGTAGCACGGCTGGTTCATCGCCATCGCCATGATGATTGTCATTGCAATGACATCTTCACCAACATAATCATGATTCGTGCTCATCATCGTCACAACCATCACTATCATCAACAACAGTATAACAACAACAGCAAGAACAACCTCCGCCTCATTATTCTCATCATCCTCTCGGCGTAGTTGTTAGCTGGATCGTGGCAGCAGTAGCTGTGGTGATGACGGTGGTGTGACGAATCGCAGCAGCGCCAGCAGTCGTTGTCGAAGGATGCGGATCGGCAGGGCAGAGCTGGAGATGTTCACATGCGCAAACTTTCGGCAAATTAGCTCTTCACTGCCCAGACTAGATTTCAAGCTTTGGAACATAAAACAAGCATTTGAATGTTCCTGTTTTTCGGCAGCAGAATGTCTAGGAAGTTTAACACTTTCGGGGTTTCGATGAATTAGGGCTCAACACTCGAACATCGGACGAAGTCTGAAATGCAGCTGCGGCTCCAGAACACACACACACACACATTTTTCGGCTTACGCTGCCTTTATCTGTACATACCGTTTTCCATGAAAGACAGCACACTGCTGGTCAACATGCGAATTGCAAGCAAAAGCTTCGGCTGTCGCGCTTAGGACTTCGGTTACAAACTCCGGCAAAGTCTTCTCTGATGTTTTCTTCCACTCAGAACCCTACAAAGACAAGCTCGAACCTGACAACGATCCGATGCTGCCTCTAAGCCCCGAGCTGGCTGGGCTCTTGAACTTTAGGTCAGAACACCCTGAATCGGAAAGCACTACGAGGTGGAATCATGGTACTGACAGTATTGTTTTTTATTGGTACTGGTCCTGATCCTGCTCTATACTACTAGTTTGTCACTGACAGCAATACCGAGCAATACCAGTGCCAATATTCACGAATGCTTGCTAATGACGGTAATACGACTGCTCACAATACTACTACTACTACTACTACTACTACTACTACTACCACTACTACTACTACTACTACTACTACTACTGCTACTACTACTACTACTACTACTACTACTACTGACAAGACTGCAAGTACATGGGAGTTTCAGAAAATAGGGGACCCTAGTATACCCTAAATAGAAGGATCCTTATTATAAGAACCCCCAAAATAAGGTACCCTAATTTTGTGAAACTCCCACATCGCCAATGCAGGCAAGCGTCGTCGTGCACGTCGAAGTGGAAGAGCGGGCCAGATTTCCCTCGAGCCTTCTCCTGCAACCGAAGAGGCTACGACTACGACCCGTGACTGGATACCTTGATGTAGTCATAGTAGTCATAGCTTTAGGTTCTGTGGCTTATGAGATACATAGCCTTAGGTTCTGTGGCTTATGAGATAATTACTCCGAAACCGTTGTTGATGTGAAGGCTTACGGCATAGCCCCAAATATGCCCTCCTATCCCTCGCCCTGAAATCTCCTATACACAGCACTGCAAGCCGTTCCGCAGCAAAGTACAGTAAACACTGGCATGGCTTCAACCTTGCGGCGACCTTGATCAGCTCGTAGAAGGTTACGTTGTGTGGAATGATCAAGTCCTCCTTGACGTACCTGTCAAGTGCAGGATGGTCTACTATACTATACCATATCAAAATATACTCTGACATACTATAAGATGCTATAAACATACTTTAATATATTTTCAGGTAATATCATATACTTTCATATACGAATATGATACTACAATATACAAAACACTTTCAAAGTCTCACAGCTCTAAGGGTTCTGGCTCCTGATACACGGAATTGCTAGGAAAGTCTTCACCGTCATGGTTTAGGAGTTGGGGTTTAGGGCCTAGATACTTTCGGCCAGATGCAGACAAAGGAACGAGCCCCAGAAGCGCAAGTGTCTATGACATGGTTTAATATCAGATGGTTGTGCAGGTGGCTATTCTTCGGCCATATTAAGACTCCAGGCAACCTTCACAGTACAAACCAAAGCCACACCGGCGTGCATGAGGGTGTCAGAGCCCACTGTGCGAAGCTCGGGGAAGTCACCTGGCTCAACGGTTTTATGCAAGTTGCGTAGGGTCTACTGGAGTGTTTTTGGGTTTATGAAGGTTGTGTAGGGGTCTTATGGAGTTTACTAAAGGTTCATGAAGATATTGTACGGTTGTATCGAGTTTTAATGTAGATCCTTGGTTAGAATGAGGGACAGGGGTTGTCAATTACTAAGGATCCTAACATTAAGGCCCTCAACCTAAGGGGGCAGAGAACTCAAAGATCTACGTAGACGTCACCCCAAAGACCTTGATCCCTAGAGCTCCAAACTTGATGATATCCATACTTCGGCCCCTCTTGAAGAAAATGCAATTTCCAGCATTTCTGGTCCTGGAGGAGAAGGCTTTAGGGTTTAGGGTTTAGGGGTTTAGGGGTTTAGGGGTTAAGGGTTTAGGGGTTTATTGAGCTCTGGAGGTTGATAGGGACTTGGCCGTGAGAGCCTGGAGCCCTTGGGGACATGGGGACAGTTGGAGGCTGGGTTCGGAATTTGGGGCCTTATGGGCTTTGCATGGGCTAATTATAGGGCTTAGAGGGTTTATAGGGTTTATATAATTATAGGCCTTATAGGGTTTATAGGGTTTACAATTTGCAGTTTTACAGTGTTTTTTTAGGGCTCAGCAGCAAAAACGAACCGCTAACTCTGGACATGCTTCCATTACTTCGTGCAGGGATGCTTCACCATTCCCATGCAGGGATGCAGGCTTATGATAATGCCCGAGTGCAGTCTACGCACCTGCTCTGGAAGGACATCCTACACCCTAAACGCCCTCAACCCTGAGCCCATTCAGAGTACTAGCAGGCCCTGAATGGGCCGAACCTTGCTTCGACAGAGGGAGGGAGAGAGAGAGAGAGAGAGAGAGCGGGAGAGAGAGAGAGAGAGACAAGAAAAAGGCCAACACAATCCAGAAGCTGAAAACCTAGCGAACAAATCAGAAGTAAGGGCCTCGCAAGGTGCGTATAAACTATCCTTGCACCTGAACCCGCAACCACTTGAACCTACCGTAAACCCTAAACCCTGAAACACACACACACACACAAAGTCCTGTAGTTTAATCCAAGCCCAAGCAGCTCTTTTCCAGCTCTGCCTTCGCCTTCTGTAGGAAGTTTCCTTAGCCGCAGGGGCTTCAGGGTCAAGTCTTGCCTGCGGTTTTGGGATTTTTTGGAGCAAACTAAGAGGGTTGAGGTTGCTTTTTTAGGCCCGGGGGAGGGGAGGGGTCTCACGCAAAAAACGCAAGGCTCCAAGCCCACTTCATCTCTGTAGAACCTGGGAGCATGAAGACAAGAGAAAGATCAGGGAAGCAATATCAGTTCTACCCTTTCTCGCCCGAAGCAAGGTACTTCCGACTACGTGTCTTTGCCATGACTCCAATTAAAAAACCTGAAACCCCGCAACCACGTCATCCAAAAGCCCTAGGTTCCCGGTAGACCCTTCAGAATAAAGGTGGCTGCATACCTCTTGCCGGACTCCGAGCAAAAACTACAGAGAACACGCGCTAAAGTAGGGCTTCGATCGGCCTTACATCATTTTGTTAAGGGTCTCGGGGCAACAAATAAAGTAGGCTACGGAAGCCGGCCGTTCTGCTGTTTTTGGTCGTGTCAGAATGGGTTTTTCGGTGTCCGAAACATGCATTGCTTTACGCAGTCGGTTGTGGATGCCTGCTTGAATCGCAAACTCCGGAGACTCCCAACCCCGCGCGGCAGATGACTTTCCCAAACTCTACACCCTGATCACTAAACTCCATCTAACTATAAACCCTGCAACCCTACTCCGTAAACCCCAAACCCTAAATTCTACACCCCAAGTCCCGCGGCTGAGACCTCCACCGATGGTGTAGCCGCGCTCGATGACGCAGTTCCGGCGATGACCGGAGCCTCCGGCTCAATACGTTCCCTGCCCTGAAAGGACCCAGACCCCCTGAATCGAGGGATACACCGAAAAGGTTCAGGGGCTGCGTAGTTTTCTGGCTTTTAAGGCTTAGGGTGTAGGGCGGCGACAGGTTTTGAAGTTTCAGGACGTAAAAGCTGCACACACTGGGTTGGCCTACAAACCACTTTGGGCCTGAATGATGGGTTTTGGCGTAAATGCTACTAGCAGTATATGAGGACTAGAACGGAATGCTGTTGCTAGGTTAATCCCTTTGAACACATGTTTTGTGCTTGCAAGGTCCAGGTGCGCCGCTTTTAGCTGAGGGCTTTTGTGAAGTTGGGCTTGGGGCTTGATCGGCTTGTGGAATAGGCTTTAGCATTGAGGCGGAAACCCGGAGCCGAGGACACCTGAGCCTCCCGAACCCTGCTCAACAAGCGAAACAAGCATGCCAACCAAACCTCACGCTCGAAAACAGTTCGTCTAGAACCACGGACCACGGAGCTTGAAGCAAAACCCAATGTCCCCAACCCTCATATGCAAGACCGAGGCTTGCAGAATTCAGTAGAAGAGCTTGTTAAGCACTCTATCATTGTCTCCATATAATATGATCGTATTACAATAGACTCCCGAACCCTTGTCTGGCTCTTAACGCCCCCCCAAAACCCCAAAGACGAAGGTGTGCAGAAATCATAGCTCTGCCATACCAGTCTGGTCCCTTCTAGCACAAAACAGCGAGCCCTATGTGCCAGTCCTATGACAGGAACCCCTCCCAAGAAGCTACCTGAAGCGACCTGCCTAGGCCTGGGCTTTCTTGAAGGACCTCTATTTAAGGACAAACCTGAACCGAACGTCCGAACGTCAAACCTTGAAACATCATCATCGACACGAAAACTGCGCGGTAATCCTGCTACATTAAGAAGACAAGAAGCCATCCCAGTAGGAGTATGTCACTTCCAGCTTCGTCTTCTTTATCTGCACAGGAGCAAGAAGGGCTTTCGGTAATGGAAAACAAACTAGACCTGTTTCCAAAAAGACCTACCCTTGTAAGGGACTATATACAGCAACCATAACTAACAAGGAACCCTCAAAAGGCAGGTCTGTCCGGCTACAGGTAGGCATTGATAGGTGTTAGCCTCTTGGAGATCCGGGCTTTTGGTTGCTAAGGGAGGTTTGGTTTCGGCTTTTCACATCCCGTAGAGTTCCCCGAAACCTAAACCCTAAAACGCTAAACCCGAAAACCCTAAACCCTGAACCGTAAAGTCTATAACCCTAAACCCTCCAAAGCCCAAACCAGATCCGAGCCCTGAGGAGAAGACAAGGCTCTCGCAACGCGACAGCTTGCTTTGTCGTAACCCTTGACCCTAACGCCTAAACCCTAAACCCTAAAACCCTAAACCCTAAACCCTAAACCCTAAAACCGTAAACCCACATCAGTGGGTTGACTTCTTCCAGCTTCGAACCCTTTGAGGATGCTCTGGTTCCCAAAATTTTACAGGGGTTATCTGACATGAAGGGTTCAGGTTCTGTTCTCTAAAGGTCCTTTGGGAAGGAAGGATACGGCTGATGATATACATCCTGCATTTCCCATACTATAAGGAATATCCCATAACTCCCACAGTTTAGGGTCCTTATCACCAACAGTAGGGATCCCCATCACAGAAGGGAAACCCTGGCTTCGGGCGATTTTGGAGAGCAGACCCGAAAGCCCGAAGGCTCTGGCTGTACCTGAAAAGGCCACGACTCCTCAAGACCTTCACGTTTAGGGGTTCAGAGGTTTAGGGTCAAGGTTTTAGGGTTTAGGGTTTAGGGGTTTGAGGTTGAGGGTTTAGGGGCTTAGGGTTTAGGGGTTTAGGTTTTTTGTTGGGGGGTTAGGGGTTTAGGGTTTAGGGGTACCTTCACCCGCAAAAGCCAGAAACCCCCAAAAGGAGCCGTCGGCGTCGGCTGTAGATCCCAGGCCTCTTCTTGCTCCTTCTTGTACTGGACCTTGAAGTTAGGGGAATCCGGGGGTTTGGGGGTTTAGGGGACCCTAAACCCTAAACCCTAAACCCTAAACCCTATACCCTAAACACTGAACCCTAGGATTCGGGCTTGAAGCGACCCGGACCCCCAGGCGGTGAGGTTTCGGGTGAGCGGACCCATGGGCTCCATAGGGCTTAGGGTTTAGCTTTGAGGATCCAGGGGTCTTGATCCGTGAAAAAATGGAACTGTTGGGACTACGACGCGAGAATTTTCAAAACTTAGTTGCTGAGTTCACAAGCCCAGAACTGTGTACTCCTTTAGTGGTATAGGATTAATACTATCCCCAAAAGTGCTCATTCAGCCAGTCGGAAAACAAATTAGTGCCACCCCAATAAACTTTGATCCCCGTCATCGATCGTGTCAGGATTCCAAGGCAAAGACTAAAGACTCCAAGAATTTCACCCAGATGCTCCGCAAACGCAAATGGGCCCCACAACGTGGGGACTTGATTAGAATAGGGTTAGAGCCTTCATAAAAAATGAATAGGAACATTGACGGGATAATGTAGTTCATCATTTCCGACCCCTATATGGGTAGTTGTCAAAATTAGGGTCCCTTTTGGGGTACCCTAAATAATAGGTGCCGTATTATAATAAGGACCCAAAAAAGGACATTGCCTTTAATTTATGGAGGGCGCCTTGGTTCCTGCAACCTGAGGCCAAGTACCAGCCCTCAATACGACATCTGACGCCAAAATCCTAGCGACCCTGAAGGCAAACCCGAGAGCCACAACTTACACTTCCGGATAGATATATATATATATATATATATATATATCACCATCCTCCTGGGTTTTCCTG
>CAJNDV010036885.1:15710-41465 GCA_905221635.1 Symbiodinium sp. CCMP2456 | reverse complement strand
AGGCCGATTGCAGTAGTGCCCAAAAATGTAGGGGCCTTAATGATTAGAATAGGGTTTTGGGAGGGGTTCCTTCTGATAATTATAGTATAAAAGTAGAATAGGGTCCTTTTTTATAATTATGGGAAAGACTACCCCGAAACCCTATTCTAACTATTAAGGCTTATTAAGGCCACTTTATTACCTACTCTGCTCCTGGGGTTAGGTGTGCTATATACATAGGAGCCTGAGTCGGCCCACTGGCGGTTGGGATTTGGGAGGGCTTCATACGTAAGATCTAGGAGAGAAAGGTTCAGGTCCCTGGTGCCAGTTATGTCGAAGTTGGTCCAGGGTGTAGGGTTTAAGTTTAAGGTTTCAGGGTTTAGGTGTTCAAGAACTGAAGGATCTCTTCTGAGGACTTCTTTTGAACTAGGCTTCCTGCTAGCTGGGGCTTGGGGTTAAGATAGGTTCGACAGGTGTAGGGTAGATACAGGGTTGACGGCTTATATGCTTTCAGTCTTAGGACTTCGGTGCAATGTATGATCTATAGACTACGGTCATTCATTTTTGCAACATGTATGACTGCACCGTGTGCTCTGCGCGCAAAAGGCGGCAGTCTGAAACCACGCACCTTTAACCCCTAAGCCTACTTCTAAGCTCGAGAAAGGGTCACACCACCAAACACACCGCACCCTCAAAACGAGACACAAAGCAAAACTTGAGCTACTAAGCCCTGAAACCCTGCAAACCCAACCTATCAACCAATGAACACTATGTTTCCTTCAAAACTCATGATACTCTACATACGAAAATGTTATGCAAAGCTTTGAACATAAACAAGAAGACTCAAAATACCTTACAACAACTCTTTCACACAGCCTTTCCATTGAATCGAAAAACCAAGAGCCCCCCCTTTCGCACACAAAAAAAACAAAAGCAGAGATATCGCCGATCGCACACAGGCACCTCGAAAGAGAGCTGCGCGGCTTTGACCGTCCGCTTGACCCTCAGGTTCTTCTTCTCCTGGGATCTTAGGGTTTCTTTGAGTTTTTTAGGGCTTTTGGGTGTTGAGGTTCCTCTTCTCCGATATCTTTAATGAGTGCTGCTTCTTGGGGGGGTTCATAACGGTTTGATAAGGTTTGGTAAGGTTCTTCTTGTCCTGGAAGTTGGGCTTGTAGAGTTCTATCAGGGTTATTGAGATTTCAAGAGCTTTATGCGGCTTTCATAGACTGTTTATGATGTACTGCTAAGGGCTAGACTCTTCGGGACGGGCGTCTTAAAACCTTCACAAGGGTTTTAAAGTGCTTCTCCTCCCACTGGGATGTTAACAGGGTTTCATTGGGCTGTATTCGGGTTCTACAGGTTCTGCAGATTCTTTATCGGCTAATTATTCTTCTCCTCGTGACTCTATGTCAATATTCATGGGTCCTATTCGATTTGCTGCATGAGTGTTGTACAGTTGTTATAGGGCGTCTTATAAGGGTTGTAAGGTTCAATGTCGTGGGTGTCACAAGGCTCTCGACTTGTTGTTGATTCTTGTTGGTCTTCTGAGGGTCAACAACGGCTTGTACGATCTACTTACTGTACCTGCCTTGATGGGTTCTTTTCCCTGGATCTCTGTCAAAAGGGCTTTTTAAAGGGTTTAGCCTTAAACCGGTAGGTTCTTCTTGGCAAGCGTTCTGTCTTCGTGCTTGGTAGCCTTTGGTGTTGTATAAACTTACTTCCCCACTAACACTGAGCCAGGGAAATACAAGGTTAAACTTTCAGGTTACGACTAAACTATACAAACCCGAAAAGTTTAAAGGTTGGGTATTGGGGAACTAAGCAAAGGTTTGAGAAGGTCTCTAAAGGTTTTACGCGGGTTGTATCGTGGCTCGAGGGGCTCATCCAGAGGGCTTGGGAGGGTCTATGGCGTCGCTGTTTAGTGCATTCAGGTGTTAAGCTCTAGACTCTGAGGGTTCAGCATTTCAGAGTACCCAAAATGTAAGTACCAACTTGGAAGGCTCAGGGACAAGGTTTTTAAAATTTGGGACTCTGGGATTTGTCGTTTGTTTTAATGAGTTGACATGGTGTGTAACGTTTTGTTCTTGCTGGAGGCATGGGGTGTTGGTGGCCTCGGACCCCAAATCCCTAAGCCCTAAAACCCCTACACTCCGGTTTTCGGGTGGCAGCCGGAACCTACATCAGAGCTGTAAAGCCCTTTTACAACCCTTCCTACTATCACCAGTCGAAACTTAAGGACAATTATGGCAACTAAAGTTGATGGAACCGCGCAGCATCGAGCCTCCAAGCTCTCCCCTCAAGCAACAGGGATACTTTTTGCCCACTGTCAAGCTAAGAGAAACGGGTCCTACTTCAGAACCTGTCAAAATCGGGTTACCCCAAAAATTTAGAATAGGGTTTTGGGGTATAGTATACTGTAACTATATTGAGGACTCCCCAAAATAGAATTGGTAATTATGAAGGTCCCGATAATGGACACGGAAGCCTTTTTGAACTCATGATAGTGGAACTCGAGATAATGTTCAACAGCACCCTAGTAAGCCCTAGACCTCTGAAGGGCACCCAAACCCCAGACCCCCAAGCACACAGCTCTACCAGTAGATTCAGGTCTTAGGGTTCCGATACTTTAATCACCTAAGAGACCGCTGTCTCCATTCGAAACTCTGTATTGCGAAGTTTTGAAGCCCCTATGGCACAGAGTTCAAGTCCCAGTCCTTCTCAGCCTGCTGTGTCTCACGGATCATGTCATCGATGGCCTGCCGCCTTGGAGGTTAGGGGCGAGTTAGGGTTTAGGGTTTAGGGTTTTCGGCTTTCGGAATGAGACGTCATCTCTCTCCCCAAACCCTACAACATAGTAGGTTCTCAAGCTATTTCTATAAGGCATCTCCCCTTTAACTTTAAACAATAGGCAATTGGAGCCACGGTCGGGGCTCAGCCGCGTATAAACCTGACTTGACCCTCAGCATTATGGTACACTATCGTACATTATAGCCCCTTGTAGAAAATATTGTATATTCGAGATTCGAGCGATATTAAAATGTATTTTTCTATATATTACAGTAGGTTATGGTATATTGAAAAATGTGTAGTAGTCTACTAGGTCATAGCCCCCTAAACAGCCCTATTAACTCGAAACAACCCTCTAACTGGGAAGCCCTAAGCGACCATAAATGATACCGGCCCTAGTACTGAAACCCGCAACCTCAAATTGCACACCCCAAGCCCCAGTTACGTATCTACTCTACAGTGGGACGTACTCATCTACCATGAAAGTCATAAATGTCCCGAATGTGTATATATATATATATATATAGATGTGTGCATTTGTATATTTGTCTATTTGCTCAGTGAGTATATATATATATATATATACTTCTGTGTTTGCATACAGGCATGTGAGTATAAGTATAACTACACTATAATATACTCCGATAAGATACTCCGAAACCCTTTTGAAATCCTTAAGGCCGTATGATACATGTTCGTTCCCAGCGCCCCCACAAGAGTGTCAGTGCTCAAGTTCGATATAAGGAAAGCCAAAACTCAACGGGGTAACAGGAAATTTCTGGGAAAGTTCGATAAGCCGACAGCCCTCTGAAAGCCAAGAAGGATCCTCAAAGGAACCCTACAGACCCTAGAATTGGTCCCATTTCGCCACTGTGAAGACCCCCCCCCCCCCGCTTAACGTCTAAACCGTGAACAAAGAACCCTCAACTCCAAACCCTGAATCTTAACCCAAGAACCCTCCCCTCCCGGCCCTGAATCGTAACCCCTCAACCCCTAAACCCTCAATCCTCAATCCACAACAGAGGCCCTCGCTTCGCTTTGAAATCTGCCGCCGAGACGAGTCCGACCTCAGCGAAGGGATGGGCTTTAGGGCTCAGGCTTTACAGGGTTTTAGGATGATGGGGTTTAGGCTTAAGGAGTTTGGGGTTTAGGGTTTAGGATGATGGGGTTTAGTCTTTTGCTTTTAACATACTTTAAGTACAATTTGTGCTGGAGCTTCCTGGGCTTCATGGGTGACTTGCCGATCTTTTCGGAAGCTTTGCGCAGGGCTCGAGTTCGTGTGCAGTGTAGGGTTTGGGGTTTATGGGTGGAGGCACGAAGAAAATCCTATACGTCATCGAAACGCAACCTCTATCAGCATCAACCAGAACCTACTTTTCTGCAGGATTCCCACAAACTGTGTCTTTTTGGTGTAGACTAAAATCCTACAAAGAAGTAGGTTTTTGAAGGTTAAGGTACGGTCGCCCGAAACCGTACAAGTTGAATCTGAAATTGTGTCCTGCTCTCTGGGCACCATGCTGTTTGTCTTTTGAACTCTTCCTCCAGATCTTCCGCCAAGCTTGCCGAGGAGTACTTGTCGGCGATGTTGGCGATCTGCCTCGTCTTGGTTTTGCACTGCGGTTTGTGTAAGCCTGCCTGATTCCTATTCACCCTCCGAAAAGCCCAAACCCTAAACTAAACTCCTAAACCCCGAAACTCCTGAATCCATAAGCCTGCACCATGCAATTCTTTACCGAATCCTGGTCCCGAAGGCTCGCATAGAGGTCTGAAAAAGCAGTATACATATAGAATCCCTTATAGTTAGATTTTATTAAGGCTTAGGGTTTAAGGATATTCAACCGATATTTAACCGTGCACATGGTATACCCCCAAAACCCTGTTCTAAGTATTCAGGCCCCCTGTATCAGTTTCAGGCCAAGCGTCTTTCTCTTCTTGGTCTCGTTCTCGATGTTGTTCTGCGAAGCACGGTCTTAAAGTTTAGGGCATGGGGCTTATAAGGTTTAGGGCTTTCAGAATCTGTTTAGTTCAGGGTTCGAGGTGGTTACAGGCGACTCACTCTATACACAAGCTTCATTGGCATTGCTGAGTGGTTCGCGGAAACTTCATCTCGAAAGCGATACTGATCACTGGTAAGTTCATGCAAGAGCCACCTTTCTTATAATGCAGCTTAGTACTATCCTCCGGACCCTTAACTATACTAATCAAAACCTATAAGGCACACGAGTTGAATGCATCCTTCAACGACTTGGTACTGAATGCGGGCTGGGGCAGCATCAAACTTCACCGAAACCCTGAAAGTGCAAAGGCTGCGAAGTTACCATAGTCGCTTTAACAATTGGAATAGGATTCTGGGGTAGACGAATTATAGATGATTACGTTCGAGGAAGTATAGTGTCATTTTCTAAAACCTTCAAGAATGATATTGCTGAGTGCAGGCTTCTATGTTACCCTGCCTTCTCCGCTTCAGCTGCGGCTCTGGTCTCTTCGCGCCTGCATCACTCCAGGCCCTCCAGACTTAACCATCTTGGGCCTTTGACGTATCTAGAGTTTCGGGTTTCGAGGTTTCGTGGACTTTAGGTTTGAAGGCCTAATGAAGGTTTAAGGTTTAAAGGGTTTGGGTTGTAGGGCTAGCCAGTTCGGAGGATGTGCGTGTGCGATGGCTGGCACGATATTTCACATTGCGAGTGCGCGGAACGGAGGCATAGGGCTTTAAGGTTCAGGCTCAGGATTTAGGGTTCAGGTGTTTGGGATTTAGGGTGTAAGGCCCGCCCGCTCATGTGGAGACCGGGAGTGGCCTCACCCTTGAACCATAAATAAAGGTCAAGGACTGCAATAACATTGACGTAATTAACTTGATAGTACCGTGCAACATGCAATGGAAGATGCAGATTCAGATTCAGATATATATGGATGACAAAGTTGCTTTGAGGAGTTAATGCAAGGAAGCCTGACAACGAATGGTTTGTTGAGGACTTTCCGGGGAGTGCAGGAGCAAGAGACGGAGCGCCCTTTACCCTAAATACGAAGATCTATCCTTCTGCATGGCCTTGCTGTTCTGCTTGCACAAGTAAAGCACCTTGAACGAGTGACGCATGGCAGTCGTCTCATTCAACACCCGGGCACCCTGCAAACACTTGCTCTGCAGAGGTGTTGATCCCTTGGATTGCATGTACAGCGAGCACTATGTCCGTGGGCGTGAAAGAAATCAGCCGACCAGTACTTGATCTGCTTGAAATTTGCGTGTGGCTTGGCACGAGGCAGAAACGAGCACACCCGATCAATGATCACTCCGATCATGATCTGGTACGTACTTCGGAAGGATACGGGTGAGCACAAATGTCCACGACCTGATTTCTCTCAGGTTTCCTGGGGCAGGACACAGCCAAGATCCGCTGCGTCCGCGGATGAACAGCCATGAACCATCTGCACCCATAAAGCTTGTTCTGTCCGTCTGTGCGGGGGTTTAGGGTTTAAAGGAGCCCCGATGGAAGAAACCGGTAAAAGGAAATCCGTCAAGCGAACCGAGAGTTCAGGAACCTGTAAGCATTGAGACGAACCCTGTGACACAACCTCTGATAAATCAAAGTAGCCTTAAGGAACAGAAGAGTCCGTTTGTGGAGTCCTCAGGGAATGGATTGAAGAACCCCCCCCCCCCCACAGAAACCCTGAAAGGCCCATTGCAGAACCCATACAGATCCTAAAAAAGAGCCCCCATAGACTCCTTGTAGATCCCCCTAAACCCTAGACCCTAAACCCCCCACTTGGTTTAATCAAGGAGCCCTTCACGATCCTTCAAGGAACCCTGATCGTCACACCTCCAAAAGAAAGAACACCTTTAAAGTAGCACAGATTTAGGGTGCTGGGGTTTAGGATTCAAGGATCCCTAAACCCTAAACCCCTAGACCTTGAACCTCTGAACCCCGAAACCACTAAGCCCCAAAACCCCCAGACCCTAAACCCCGAAGCCCCTCTCAAAGCCTAGACCCTCTACACCTAGACCCCTAAACCCCTAAACCCCTAAACCCTAAACCCCTAAACTCTTGAAGTGAAGCCTCTTTAGCAGCTTGTAGGCGCGACCGCCTTCCGAGGTCGCCACCATCTGCAGTCAGGCAGAGGATTCAGGGGCTCTTTAGGGTTCTGTAAGTTTAGGGTTTAGGGTTTAGGGTTTAGGGTTTATGGGCTTTAGGGTTATGTAAGTGGGGTTCTCTAGGGTTCTGTAAGTGGGGTTCTTTAGGGTTCTGTAAGTGGGGCTCTTTAGGGTTCTGTAGTGGTTATGGGGTTTAGGGTTTGGGTTTTAAGGCTCTTTAGGGTTCTGTAATGGTTATGGGGTTTAGGGTTTGGGTTTTAAGGCTCTTTAGGGTTCTGTAATGGTTATGGGGTTTAGGGGTTTGGGTTTGTAAGGTTCTTTAGGATTCCATCGTAGTTATGGGGTTTAGGGTTTGGGTTTTAAGGTTCTTTAGGATTTTATCGTAGTTATGGGGTTCAGGGTTTGGGTTTCACTTGTTCTTTAGGGTTCTATAATAGGTACGGGGGTTACGGTTTAAGATTTAGGGATTCTTTAGGGTTCTAAAGTACATGTAGGGAACTTATATGCCCTAACCCCTAAAACCCGAAACCCTAACCGTGGTTTTGTAGGGAGCTTCTGGGAGTACTATAGGATTTTACAGGAAGTTTGTAATGGTACCAGAATATGACAAAGATGCGTGTGCAAGATTACTGCTCTGAAGGGAGGTGCTTAAAAGGATGGTTTTGGGGTTTAGGGTTTCAGGTTTAGGGCTTGAGGGGTTTAGGGTTTAGGGGTTTAGGGTTTAGGGGTTTAGGGGTTTAGGGTTTAGGGTTTAGGATTTAGAGTGCTGTCGGTGGGGCTAGAAGACTTCCGGGGTTGATTGCGGGCATTGAGATTTTGGGATATCGTGTTTAGTTCCACGGGGGTGGCTCTCTAACCTGTGGTCCTTTTTTTAGTTCCCCCAAAAGCAACCATAGAAACAAGGACCCTAAGAGGAACTGCAATGTAGAGAACTACCGGGCGGTTTTCTGAGGGATATAGTGGCACTACAGTGATACTGAACCTAAGGAACCGTATGAGTAGTTATTCATGCTTTATGTATTGCAACATGTAGTTCCTTCATAACCTCATGTGTGCAGGGGTGGCTTGCGGCGTTCATGCCTTTCAGTATAACCCTAAGGGTCCATGTACCCAAATAGTGTATACATTGGCCTTAATGTAGTCCCTATATAGGTACTTTAGGGCCAATGTATATACTATGTAGGTACATGGACCTAAACCCTAAACCCTTAAATCCCTAAACCCCTACACTCTTAAACCCCTAAACCCTAAACCCTAAACCCTAAACCTATGTAGGTACATGGACCCTTACTTTAATCAAGCTTCAGCACTCTACGGTCAGCAGCACACGGCAGCCGGCGCCTGTCGAATGTCATTGCCGCTCTCATACGCCCGGACCTTGCCCAAAGGGTCCAAGGTACTTAGTAGGTATTTGGGCCCCAAAAGTATATACTATACTAGTACTTGGACCCTTTGGGTTGGAGGTTTACGATGTGAGGCTTGCAGGTTTGTAGCTTCGGTTCGTAGCCGTGGTGCACACCTCTACCTTTGGGAGGGATAGGTAGGAAGTGAGTCGAGCTTATGTGGCTGTCCTAAGCTCCTGAACCCTAAACCCCACATCCCTAAACCCTAAGCCCTAAGTTGTTTCAGACCTCCCAGAACTCAAAAAATCTGACAACAAATTCGCAATTAGTACCGGTGGATAAGGCTTACCCAAATCAGGTGAAAGGGAGTTCGGGGGCGGCGGGAAAAAGCGCCGGCGAAATGGCTTCCTGGCACAACGGTCGACTCGCGTTTGATGCACGGGATTTCGGATGAGGGTTCAGAGGCCATAATATAGCATCATGTATATCATATATATATATATACACACATGATAATCAAAATACAATAACGCGATATATGTATAGATACATATACACCACCTATCGTAATTATCTCATACATAATATAAGATCCATCGTGGTTCCGTTTTTGGTGAACCGGTTTTACAGTTAAGAACACACTGTCCAGTACTAAAACAACGGAACTACCATGGAGATTACAGCCAGGGTGCCTTAAACTTCATCCGACATACCCTTCAATTCAAGATGCTTTCTCCAGCCTAAACAAGCCTGAACCCGCGAAACCCGACCCTGAGCCCGATAAGCCAGAAACCACAGAGTAGCAGGGCTTCAGTCGATTATCTCAAGTTAGGGTTTAGGGTTTATAAAGTTTAGGGCTCCAAAACCAATGTTTCGCACTGAATACCGGAGCTGCTGCATCGGCCTAAGCCTCAAACCTCAAAGGCTGTAGGTGCCCTGCCGTCTCGAGCTGCTTGGCTACCGGAGTCGCCATGGTCGCCTGAACAACTTACCCGAAGACTCCCAAAACCCTAAACCCTAAACCCTAGACCTTAAACCGCTGTAGAGGAAGAACCCCGGTTACTGGAGAGACACTTGAAGGATCAGGGACTTGGTATAAAAAAGCCACAGAGTACGCTAGTTGAGCGTGATTTAAGGGATATGTACACCTCGAAGCAGAGGAAGAATCGCATTAGATTATATCATCTCTACCCAAAAGAAGCAGCAACACATGTCCGGAGATCCCTTGTAAACAAAACAGAACGAAAAAGGTTTCCAAGAGCGGAAGAGCACGTAACCTGTTCCTTCACTGAGAGGAATTCGAGTCCCAGGGATGCTTGCACTTGCGTGCTTAAGAGGGGGGGTGGTTCGACCTTAAGCTGTTATTGAATGCCTTGGGCTGTGCCGACGTTGGGGCTTTCAGTACGGTTAGGGGTTGAGGGTTTAGTTTTTAGGGTTCAGGGTTTAAGATTATTTAAGTGAAATAGCCGTAGTGCGATGAAGGCTGTATTTGTGGCACCTTGGACTGGAGAGTCCTGGGACCGCTTTTTGGAGTTGAGGTTCTGCCGCGCCCAACCAGGTCCCGCTTGGAGGCTCATCTTCACAGCTCATGGAGCTACGGATTTGTGAATGCCGGCTCAGGGATTAGAGTTCCTGTTTCATAGTTCAGGGTTCGTGGTTTTAGGATGTCCGGACATCAGGGTCTCGGATCCCACTCCAACTCGCTCAACGGTTTACGGGCTCAGACATGCCATTCGCAGCATAAATTCTGTGTCGCAGCTAGGAGCAGCTTATCAGATAACCATCTGGGCAGTTCACTAAATACAGGTCCTAATTTAGATCCCCAAACAATACATCACCTTCATTGTCATAAACCTAAAAGGGACCCTAATTTAGAGAATTACCCATCTCAGCCCTGCACCCACTTGAGATTCGGAAGACTACTAGCTGTCATCGATCGTCATAGCAGTCCAAAGGAGCTCAAACTTCTGAAACCATTCTGGCCTGTACTGGTCTGATTGCACCGCGGAGTGATGATGATGAAGACTATGATTGTCGGTTGTTTGTGCTGAGGAAACGACGACCAGGATGCTGGTGGTGGTGCCGTTGCTGCTGATGATAATGTTGGTCACGACGACGACGACGACGACCGTGGCAATATATTCGCGAGGGCCCACGGCGGTGATGACGGTTGGCTACCATATCCTGGAAGTGGCCGTACCGGTCTAGCTGCAGCAGGTAACACTTCCACTGCGACCACTACCACACGAAGACACCCTGGTAGTTGTTCCCATCATCTGACCCTCAAGCCCGAAACACTGTTGAACTAACTGAGGTCCCCGCCGAGTTGAGACTGCACCAGTGGCGGAGCAGCAATAGCTCAAGATATGGACGAGGCCTTCAATCCTCTGACGGTGTAGATTCTAGTTGGATGTGATGGTGTCGCTTGGCCGTATGAGTTGACTACACATCACTTCAAGCTAGACGTCTCTTACATAGAGCACGGATCCTATTACTTGGGGGGTTCCAGGTGTCCTCATGTTGCAAAGCCAGGCTATTGGTCGTGCCACCAGCTAGAGTGGGAAGACGTAGACTTGGCAATCGTGGCTGCGACAGATCTCATCGAATCCTTGACTCTCGCCGTGCAATCCGTTAAGGCAGCATTATCGGGGTCTGACAAATTAGAATAGGGCTTTGGGTCTAGTATACTATTATAATTCCGAACCCCAAGATCCAAAAGATCATTGGCATTTAACTGGTAATTACTTAAACCCTAAGCCCTAAACCCGAATGAGTTAGCAACTACCATTTCCATTTTCTCACCATGCACCACCCCCTAGCACCCAAACCATAACAACCTATACCTCAAACCCAAACCCACCGAATGACCTATATGAAAGACCCACCTGAAGACTCAAAACCATAACAACCTATGCCTCAACCCGAATCCCCTTAAAATCCCAACTCCAATTCCCACATGACGAAACCCATACTAAGACCCACATAGAAAAAAAACCCATTCCAAACCCATACACCAATACCCCCATAGACAAAACCCATATTCCCAACCCTAATTCCCAACCCTAGAAAGCCTCCCCTCCAAGATAGATCCTTTCAATGGAGAGGGTTAGGATTCCAAGTCAGTGTCGGGCCATGGGTGGTAGAGGAGTGAGAGGAGTAAGAGGAGCAACAGAAGTAGGAGGAGCAGTGCGCTGAAATCATCGCTGCCAAACCCTAAACCCTAAGCCCTAAACCCTCAACGCTGTCAGGGCACACACATTGAGAGTGAACTGGCAAGTCTGCAGGGCTTCAACAGCATCAGGGAGTGAGCTTGAGGATGGTCCACAAGACCCTAAACCCCTAAAGCTCTAAACCCTGAAACCCTAAAGCCGCTTCTGCAAACGCCCATGAACAAAGAGAGCCGTACAGGAGCGAGGATTTTGTGCAAACGAGAAACAATCGACAACCTGCTTGTATGATATTGGGGAGCAAGCATGCAATGCTAGCAACGATATGATTGCATAAGGGCCCCTACACCCCAGTTAACCTAAAACCATGGGGTTCTCTGAACCCGAAACCCTGAACCCTGAACGCAACACAAATTCCTTATGGTTGAAGCCGACTTTCTGAGGATTCTTCCCGAGAGGCAAGCTCTGGGGCGAAAGGAGGCGCCGATGCTGTCTTGGGAAGTCTCGGAAGCCGATCACTTCAAAATCAGACAAGGGTTTAGGGTTTAGGGTTTACCAAGGGTCTTGGAAGGTTTCTTAGGAGGGGTGGGCCAGGAGTGGGGGATGAAATGGCTCTTGCTTGAGGGTTGTAAAGAGTTCAGGATGAGACCTTATTGAATACGAAGGGGGCTGCCGGGTATCGTATGGTATAGTATATATTTCGAGTTTACTAGAGTATACAGTATCTAAGATAGTATGTCAATGTAGTATATATAATACAGTATAGTATAGCATGGTATAGCCTAGGGGGGTACAGCAAAAGTATAGTACAGTACTGTATGTTCTGGTATAGCATAGCATAGTACGGTATAGTTATAGTCAAGTATATTATCATTTTTGTGTATATAGTATTTTAACCACTTAACTTAGTTTAATTGAAGCGAGTTTTGCAAGGATGGTTTGTGGTTTATAGGGCTTGGGGTCGTAGGGTTCAGGGTTTGGGCCTCAGGGACCCGAGTTGGGGATTTAATGTTACTCCAAGTTACATAAACCCAGACCCCCGGGAGGATCCAAAAAGTAGATCCCTTTAATGGGGGTTCCTATAAAGAGCCCTTAGTAGTATAGGGTTCCAAATTAGGGGTTCTACTTTCTAGATCCTCCCGGGGGACTGCGAAATGCTTCTTCAGGGGCTCATTGGGTTTTGGTGTGGAGTTGAGGGTTGGGGTTTGGGTGGCCTGGGACGGGATGCTCGGAATCCGAGAACCGAAACGTGCTGCAAAGCATGGCTCTGTGGGGTGTGGCGGCCTCTCAGGTCCAGCTGACTACTTGTTTAAACTTTCATCAGGCATCACAAATTCTGCACCCCAAGTCATAAAGCCCAAACCTTGCACCCTAAGCCATAAAACCCTGAACCTCAATTTTCGTAGGGTTCACATCACAAGCTCTCTGCCGATAGTCTCCGGAAACCTTCAGTTATGGAAGTCGAAAGTACGACCTGCTACCGAGCTCTTCAGCTGACTTCATCAAAATGTAAGAATAAGACGCATTGGGGTTTTAGGGTAGGGGACACGAGCCTCCTACGGTCACTACTCCGGGACATGCCTCATAGCCTTACATAGCCGTGGTACGATGTAACAGCCACCCTTCTTTGGATCCGGAGACTCAACGAGCCTGAGCCCGACATGTCATCGTATACAACGTGCAAAAAACGATGTTCTGATGCCAAACTCTTGGAAGTCTCGAAACTGGAGCCTTCAACAATGACGGAACATAGAGGTTCTACAAAAACCGTCTTTCGGTTTTCCAAAAGGGGGTCCTATGAGGCTTTGAGGGCTTGGGGTCCAGGGTTTGACGCCCAAACCCCTAGACCTGAAACTAAACCCTACAGCTCTAGCCCCTCAACCCAAAACCCTCCAAAGTCTTCGACCCTCCACCCGATCTCCCAGGTGCTCACCATCGAGCTGAGCTGGACTGCGCCATGTTGCGTTTCAAGGGAGCTGAAGCTGAAATCTAGAGTAGCAGCAAACGACAGATATCTTTGTAAAGCTTAGCCCCTGCAACCGAAACCCGGGTGGGAAATTGTAAGCCAGGTGTTCGGACTTTAACGGAGGAAAACCCGGACATGAACAAATTGTAATGCAGACCACAGAATCGTCACTCCCGACACGAAGATAATACAGGATTCTTGCTACAAGCCTGACTTGGCAAAGGTGACCGTAAAGCCTAAAGCCTAAGCCTAAAGCTTAAATCCTAGACCCGCAACCCGTTCAACAATCCTTTACTGGCGCCGACCCCGTGACAGCCGCAAAACGTTGTGGTATTGGCTCGAGCTCACAGATCAACGGCCCCGATGGCCTAGTGGGTTTAGTCCCAAACCTCTAAACTCCAGCTCTTAAACCCATAAACCCAAAACCTTAAAGCCCTAAGCCCCTGAACCCCAAAACCTTAAACCCGAAGCCCGTAAGCCTCAAACCTACAGGGCTTGGGCGTGGCGGTCTCCTCTTGACCCATCGATGTTCAGAGGTTCAGATTTCGGGGCGTTGAGGGTTTAGGGTTCATGGGTTTGAGGACTAGAAGAACTTGGACATGGGGCTTTAACACGACTCCCATGTTAGGGCTATGTGCAACCGGCTATCTGTGTTCTTACGCCAACTAAATCTGAGTTTTGCTGTGTAGACAGGCCTGCTCCGACTCATGGTCAGAAGAAGCCTGAACCTCCCACCAGAAGCCCTTAAGGCGCAACGGGGCCGTCATGGTGCGGATGCGGAACAACACGCAGCTCACACATACCCGCTCTTTCAGGTACGTTGCTGCAGAACGAAGCGAAAATCGGAAGCACGCCGAACATGCTGTTCCCTGACAGTTCTTCTTCGGGGTCCTGTGCTACTGCATGGCTTTGCTGAAGAATTCTCTGGCTCCTACTGATATGATATAAGCCCGCATAGACTGTATAAGAATCGTACAAGCAAGTGGCCCCGGATGGTTAACATAATCCCTAAACGCTGAACCCGTACTTAACCCTTCACCCTGAGACCCCAAACCCCAGAAGCCTGCGTCACTGAAGGCTGTGTCCACAGCCTGCCTTTTGAACCATCCGGTTTAAGGGTTACAGGTTTAGGGTTTTGGGTATTTGGGGTTTGGGGATTAGGGTTAAGAGTTCAGAGTTCACACATACACTCAGGGGTCAGCATGAGCTTCTTTAAAAGTTGCTGCTTTCAGGCGTGGCCTCCGCGGCACCCATGCTTGATACGTCTGTCCCCTCGACGCCAACTTGTGGGAGTGTTGGTTCCTGGACCTCAAAGTTGGTTTCAGCTTACGTAAAAGTCTAGGATCTGAGCTTTAGAAATCGGGATTTCGGGATCAGCTTCCATGGTTTGAAGGTTAATAGGCTTGGGTTGTGGCAAGACTATATCACATTATTATCCCGCAACCCGGTGGCCTTTTGTAACGACTGTACTGGCGAAGCACGATCTTGCTGAATGAAGACCCTGCACGACCGTGACTGGTTCGTATTGCAGTACGGATGCTATAAGTCATGCGACTTCTTGATGCTGACTTTCATACATCTCTGCGGGGCTTTCAGGCTAGGTTTCAGTGTCTTTAGGTGTAATTCTTTACATTCACTTTCGTGGAGCCCCATCTTAACAGGCAATTCTTTGAAACTGGACCCTGGACCGTATTTTCGACAGCACCGTATATGAAACATCACGCTGCATCCACAAGCCCATCCATTCTCTCAAGTTCGTAGGAGGGTTGTTCGGTGCCAGAACGAAAGGTTTTATGCTAAACTATACCCAGACACCCTGTTCGAAGTATCAAGCCCCTATGTTCTTGGTTGAAACAACTACAGCGAGCTTCGGGGCTGATCCCAAATCCTACATGTGAGCGACGACTTGGGCCTGCACTCTCTGGGTCCTTGTGCCTCCAAAATAGTATCTACTTTGGCGAAAAAGTACCCACAAGGCCGAATATACAATGTATGAAGTTTGGTTACATGGACCCTTAGGGTTTAGGATCCCTGAGCCCTAAACAACCCAAACCCGTAATTCGACTCGGACTGCTGCTTTGAAGTGGGGGGGGCGCTCTATACTCGATTCGAAAGAGCGAAGCCACAGGGATGTTACTCCTCAGTTTTTTAAAGCGCCTACATAATCACATTAGGGTCTATTGGGGCATATCATGTTGCAAGTATGAAGCGACTAGCAGGGACCTCTACACTATCCACACCTCTCTACTAAAGCCTTGCTTAAGACCTTGGCTTTCCTTAAGGACGAAATGATCCTCAAAAGGTTTTCAGGTTCATATACTATATTGGGATTCAATAGTATAAGGGTATAGGGCCCCTACTTATAAGGGTCATGTGGTCCCCAAGGTTTGAGATCTTCGGATCGCTGCGACCTCTGCGCAGGTGCATGTGAAATCTAGCGCAGAACGCAGGTTGTCTGGAGGATGTGTCCGATTTCGGCTCTAAAGCTTTCCTGAACTCTGCAAAATCTGATACCTAAACCCAAACTACACCCTAGAAGCCCTGAGCCCTATAGACCCTAAACCTATACCCTGTAAAGCTGTAAACCGCTCCTTTTCAAGATGTCCTTACGTAAAGGTCCTTTGTCTTCAGGTTTTTGGGCTACAGGTTTGCCTTTGCGCTTCAATGCGGCTCCTTCTTGCGGCATGTTGCCATTTTACTTAAGATCCGTGAGTGAGGAGGCAAGGTATCCTAAACCCTTCACCACACGGAATTGCTGTTCTTTCTGATCCGATCCAAACCCTAAACCCTAAACCCTAAACCCCTAAACCCTAAACCCTAAACCCTAAGCCGAAATCCACCTGCTCCGATTCCCTGGCCGAGGGGAGCCCAGAGTAACCCTGGGCCCTTACTTGGAGGCTCATGGGTACTTGGAAAAATACTAGTACCCAAAGGGTCCAAAGTACCTATATAGTAGAATGTAGGGTTTCTATATTAGGAATTGTTATTATGATTTAGGGAAGTCTCCCCCATAACAGTACCTAGGACCCTTTGGGGTAGGGTTTGGGGTTTGGGGTTTAGGGTTTGGGCTTTACGGAGTTTGGGGCTTTCGGGATTCGGGATTGAGGGTTTGGGGGTTGCAAGATGTCGCAAAGTGGCCTTACAGTAGCTAGCAGAACTTGGGACCCTGTCCCCGACACCTCAGACTCCATCTACCCTCTTTCTGATCCTGATAAATATACCTTTGGTAAAAACCTATAATGAGGAACCCCCAAAATAGCATTCGTAACTATCTAGGCCCCTACATCCTACATTACCTACTATTTGGGGTCATATGCCCGGTCCAAGGAGGGTCCAGGTTACAGGTACCCATGAACCTCCAAGGATCATGCAGTGGATACCTCTTGGAAGTCCCGGGCATTGCGTCGTTTCAAGCTTCCCGAGCTTGGCCTTGATTGAACTCCAGCATGGCGGTCTTCTTGAAGCGAAATGGTGGCTTTCGTGTGGATTTTCTACGTGCAGCTGGAGATTACGCCATTCTTGAAAGCTCGTCCGAGAATCTTCCCCGTCAACTTGGAACTGTGAAACCTGACTGGAAAGTCCTCCTGCAGCAAGCCAGCAGGGCCGAAGTGAAAGAGCTGAGCTATCTGGCTACTTGGATATCTTCACCTACAAGGCGTTTTCTGTGCATTCTTCATCTTGATGTCAGTCTGACATATATAGACGAGGCCTGAGCAATCAATTAGACTTCCATACTTAGGACATGCGGTCAGACTTTGGAAACACTGCGCCCCAAGCCAAAGTCATAAGCAAGCCCCAAACCCTGTTGTAACTGTTAAGGCCATATATTCGCCACTCAAACTCCGAAATCCCTCCGCCAATAGCTCCCGATCCGATTTTTTTACTTTCAGCCACATGCAAATCACGATGATTTGGGTGGTGTTCAACATCACAATGACGATGACGATAATTGTTTTTGAAGCTTTGGAGTTTCGTAAGCGACACTGCTACTGACACTGGTACTGTACTCTCCGCAGACAGGTCTGCACGCGCAGCTGTTTCTTCAGGTAGTGGATACTCGAGACTGGGCTAGTGATAGCCAAGGCCAGTTTTCATGCTGCAGCTATTTAGTAGGGATTGTGACCAGCTCAGCAAAACCCCACCAGCCAAGGGGCAGCTACTTACACACCAAATAATGCAGCCGGAGAACACGAGGATCTTGACTAGTACTAGTATGAGCAGCTGCGCTATGCACAGACGCACCTAACAGTGTACGCGCAGAGGTTTGTAGGCATGTGTTTTTGTACATGCGGCTTCGATTCACCCACACAGAAAACAGATGCGTACATGTGAACACACAGAATTAACTGATTGCATATTGCATGTTCATGCATGTTCATGCATGTCTATGTATGTATGTATGTATGTATGTATGTATGTATGTATGTATGTATGTATGTATGCATATATGTATGTATGCATGCATGTATGGGTGTATGTACGAAGGAATGAACGAACGATTGTATGTATGCATGCATGCATGCATGCATGTATGTATGTATGCGTGTATGTATGTATCTGCGTATGTATCCATGTATGTGTGTATGTACATACGTACGCTATGAATGTACGCGTGCATGCAAATAGGAGGGATTGAGGGGGGAGGGGGATAAGGCATCACAGAAAGAGATAGAAACGGATACTGAGATACAGAGAGAGAGAGAGAGAGATAGATAAATATATATAGAGAGAGAGAGAGGGAGAGACAGAGAGCGCATTCAGTAGTGACTCTAACGGTTCAACCATGCATGAGAATTCTTGTGCTTTTGGCCGCAGGACAAGCTGCTCAGAGAACACTCCTTGGAGTGAGTGCAGAGGTCGTTAGAGCCTGCACGGCTGCATGGATCAGTAATGTAGGAGCCTTGATAATTAGAACAGGGTTTTGGGGGTTCCTGGTTATAATTATAGTATAGTATACCCCCCAACCCTTATTCTAATTATTAAAGCCCGTATATTATTATGATGCGATTGGGCTCCAAAAGCCTTGAGCAGAGTTTTCTCGTGAATGGGTTATGTAACTGGTGTTCCTGAAGGCCGCAAAGATTAGGTGTATAACCCTAAACCCTAAACCTCTAAACCCTAAACTGTTACCATAGCACCTCTCAGAAAAATATGCCCCAGATGGGTCCCACACTCCGCTCCTCTTGGAAGGTAAGCTTGTCAAATACAGCTTTGAAACAGAAGAACACATTACGGTGTAGGGTTTGGGGTTTAGGGTAGGCCAAGCCCCACAAACGAGTCCCGTAATTCCTGTCATAATGTACGGGTTCAGTATCGTAATTCCGAAAATCGGTGTTTTGCATCCCTAGGTGAAGCTCAATCCTTGAACCGGGCACTTAAACAGAGCTCGACGACTGCATCAGCAGAAGCCATCCGTGCTCCAGAGCACAAATGCACCCCCCCTCCCCCACATCACAGAGCCTCCCTCCGACAAAAAAACTCTGAACCCTAAACCCCTAGAAACACTCCAAAATCTTGCACTACTTACTCTCTCCCGGCGCCCAAACACTCGTAGCTCGAAGCCCGCAACCCTGAAACCGCAAACCCGAAGCCCAAAAACTCTGCGCCTCAAAGCCGAAATTGTTTTTTCGCTGTAACTGCGCATCCTAAACCCAAGGCCGTGGACCCAAAATCCTGCAGCTCTCTAATGTTGTATCCTGCGACTCCAGATGCCCCCTGCCACCCGCCTCCCCCCAACAAAAACCCGAAAACCCTCATCCTTAAACCCCAAACCCCCGAATCTCAATGCCCTAAACCTCAGACCCTGAACCTTAGACTATACCCTACCTACACCCTATATATAACCCTGAACCCGAAACCAAAACCAAAGTCCCGAAATCCGCGGAAAACCCCAGACCATAAACCTCACGCCCTAATCCTGACGTACATCCTTAGACCCCCACTCAGAAGCCTCTGCAACAACACTCCAAGATGAAAGCATCCCCAAACCCTACCTATAGTCTCCATTGTAGTTCCTTTTTTTGGTTTAACCAATTATATATTAAGGATTTTATAAGGCATCCCCAAAAAGGAACTACAATGGAGACTATAGGTAAACCCGAAAGTCTGGAGCGCTAGACCCCAAAGGCCCTATAGACCCCCCAAGACTGCCTCGACTGTGATTCGATCCAATCAAGCTGGTCGTGGGTGCTGCGCTCCGCGCGCCGCTCAGCCTTCCATGCTTCGGGGAGTTACTTATGGTCTCCATTGTAGTTCCTTTTTGGGGGATACCTTTTTGAATCCTTCATATATTATTGGTTAAACCGGCAAAAGGAACTACAATGGAGACTATAGGTACTGTACACAAACCCCAAACCGAAAACACTAAACTAAAGACCTTTAAAGCCAACACCTGCGCCAACCCAAGCAGCACGGAAGTACAAACAATAAAGCCTCATCAGCCTGCCCAGCTGTAGGCAACCAACAGCAGACTCAAGTGAGAAAAACGTTTAGGGTCTAGGGCTTCTTAGTTTGGGGGTTTAAAGGGTTGAGGTTTTTGGGTTTTGCGCTATGGGTTACATAATGAGCAGGCTCCTGCCCTTAACAGAACCCAGAGGAAATCTACATAAAATAACCTAAACACTGGATCCTCAACCCTAAGCCCTAAACCCCTAAACCCTAAACACCGGACCCTCAACCCTAAACCCTAGGCCCTAAACACTCTGAACCCGAAACCCCTTAACGTCCTCTCTGAGGGCTTGACAACGGCCACCTCTGTTCGGTGCCGCTGAAGCTCATGAGCAGAAAGAGCTTAGAACAAGTGAACCACGACGCCTATCGGGGACTTTCCGAAGATTGGGGGGGTACCTTATTTTGGGGGTCCTTATAATAAGGAAGATCCTATTATGTAGGGTACTATATTAGGGTCCCCTATTTTCGGAAACCCCCATATACCTCCTCCACCCTAAAGTCTCGGGGTTTTGGGAGAGGTGTTGGCTTGTTTTTTTTTTTTTTTGGTGCTTGGTCCCGGTGGACTGCCCAAAGCCCAGCGTTGGGGCGGACCTGGGCAGGAAAAGGGCCGCTGAATCATTCGGCTCCAAATTTCATCTGCACGGTTCCGGGTTTAGGGTTTAGGGTTTAGGGTTTATCATATATCGCCCTGAACCCTAACCCTAAGCCGCCGGAGCTTGGACCAGAACTGGAGTGCCGGATTCAAATTAGTCCCGTCACACCCAGGGCTCCGAACACGGCAGACGGGGGAGGAGGACCCCTGCGGAACTGCAGGTGCTTACGGGGATCGTCTTGCCGCGGAGGAGTGGAGGCAGTTCGTGCTGCTGCGTCGTCTCGTAGCAAGGCAGCCAGGACTTGAGTGACAATCGCTCACGGCTGGTCGAGCGGCTGTGGGCAGCAGAGTTCCAGGTGTTTGGTGGCTTTGGGGTTTCGGAGTTTAGTGGTTCAGGGCTTTGGGGCTTCGGGTTTGAAGGGTTTTGGGTGTAGGAGCTTGAGGTTTGGGGTTTCGGGTTTCGGAGTTGAGGGTATGGAGACCTTGTTCCCAGAGCCCGATCACTAAGCTACAAGAACCTCGCAAGTGTGAACCCTCCAGCCCGAGTCCGTCATCCACTCCGGACAGCCCAGCTAACTGCCGTACTACTCCTTAAGCCGATGTAGAAGATAGTACCCAAAGCCGAGTAACCTGAACCCAGCTTTCAACTCTCGACCCAAATCAGTAACCCCTGCAGCTACCCAGATCTTCCAATATCCCTTTCTTCAATCAAAGACTATACCTTGAACTATAGACTATAGTAGGACCCCGATGATGATTCTACGGAATTCCGTCACGCGGGGATATTTAGAAATCTGAGTATCCAAATAAGCAGCAAATGTGCTGTTGAGATACTCCGCGGCCTCCGGTGGACGGGGCAGGCTCCGCGAAGGAACCAGTCTCCTACCCAGCAGACCCAAAGCCAATGAATGAAGGCACAGACATGAAATTAGGAGGCCGGTATACCCTAAACCCCAAGCCCTAAAACTTGTTTTTGTTTTAATGTGGTTTTTGTCCCCGAGACAAGGGCTCGAAAGTCGGCACTGTGCACATCCCTTACTTTCGGCAAACTCACCTGCATCCAGAATTTGCTGAAGGATGTCGAAGACGTCAGGGGCCGGGAGGTTGTGAAAACTCATGCTGAATGCCTCGCATCAGGTCACCGCGGTACTCTCGACTTGGTCCAATAGCGAGGCTTTGGTGCTGCCATGCACGCACCATCCAAAACACCGAGCAAAACCAGAACGTGCTGGCAAGGACCGAACGCTTATAACAAGAGACTTATAGAACCCTTCTACCAAAAAACATTAGATGGTATTCACAACTATCACAACTTGTCCTTTAAGCGTCGACTTCTAGATGGACCCCAAACAACCTCGTCCCAGCAGCTCGCAGAAGTCGAACTGCGTCTAAACCCCGAGCCCTAAGCCATAAAGCCTAGATCGACCCCAAAACACAACCCCGAACCCAAAGCCTCTTCGTCACATTACTCTTTCAACCTCACTTTCATGAACTTCGCTGGCAAGACTGTGAATCTTCGGGGGCAAGGCTCACATCCCAAATCCTGGTGGGCAAGGCCTAAATCTGGAAATCCGAACCCTGCATTCATAAACCGGAAATAATGGTCCGAAGCCCTAAAACCTGCGTAGAAACCACAAGAAGCCTGCTTGAAGGATCTGTATAGGGTGGGTTGGGGAACTTCCCGGATGGCCTAGCAGATCGGCTCCTGAAGTCCACCAGGCACCAAAGGATCCGGTAACAGATGACCGGGCTTTGAAGTCCAGCAACGGATGTCGTAACGGTTATTTGCTTGCTGAAAAGGCAAAGCGGTTGTTTTTCCTCTGCAGGGGGCTTGTTCCCTGTCTCAAGTAAGTGGTCTGAGAGCAACAACTCTAGTCAATAAAATGTGTGTTTTCTGCAGTTTGTGCTTGCTTCTCAACTCAAATAGAGCGGCTGAGAGCGTCAACTGCTGTTAACCAAAGGGTTTCTTATTTCTGCATTGTGTGAGGTTGAACTGCTCCGCGTGGACGAGGATTCAAATTTTGTAGTTCAATGTGCGGGGATTCCCTGGCTGGGTGGGCATGTTTGGAGACTCGAAACAGCGAGCTGGACTAGAAACTGCTCAACCCGGAGCTGCTAAACCCCAAACCCAAGACCCCCCAAACCTGAATAACCCCCTAAATCCCCCCTGAACCCTGAACCCCAAACCCTAAATCCCAAAACCATACAGCCCAAACCCCAGAGCCTAAACCGAAAAAGCTCCTCAGCTCGTCCAGGAGGGTTCGGGCCAACCGGCCCAAGCCCAACATGAAGCCATGTTCCTTTCTGACTCTTCTTGGATCAGGGGCTTAGGGCATAGGGTTTAAGGGTTAAGTGTGGGGATTGAAATTTTAGGGTGTTGGGCTCAAGTCTTCTATTTGCTTAGGTTCGTTTGAAGGGCTTTTTGTTTTTAGGATTTCTCGCTTAAGTTATTGGATGGGGGGTGTTATTTCGATCCTTTCTCCGTCTGTTTTCCAGTGCTGCGGGGTGGATATGGTTTCAGGCTCCAGGGTCTAGATTTAGGGGGGTTACAGTAAGGGTTTTCTGGGTCTAACTAAAGTCCCGGTTCTTGAAGATTTGTTGTTTTGGGTTGTTGATTTTCAACTGTTGGGGCTTAGCATTGTGGGATAAGGTCTTGGCGCATGGTGGTTTACGTTTCCCAAAGGGTCCAAGTACCGATGTAGTACAGTAGCTATTTACTAGATATTAGCGCCGCTTCTTCCCTTACTTGGACCCTTTGGGTTTCGTGACTTAGCACATGGTGGTTTTGCGGCTTTTCAGTTGAGGCTTCGGATTTGTTGTTTCTGCGGAGTAGGGTTTGGGTGTTAGGGCTTCTGGCTTGGATTGTTGCAGACCCGTGGTGCGAAATAATACGACAGTGCACATCTTCTGATTGAGATCTTCTCCTGCGCTGCGGAAGGGAAATTAAAACTGCTCGTTGTACGTTTGTAAGGATCTACGATTCTCAGGGTTTAAGCATTCCATGGGCCGCTCATTCGTGCTGCTTCAATTTGGGCCGAGTGCTCGCACTCGCATATCTTTGTGGGATAGAGATGAGACACGGATGTAGGCGAAGAACGCACGGTCGTAACGCAAGTTGTGAAGTTGTAAAGTTGTTGCACTTTAAAACCAGAATCCCGAATCGCTGAAACTCCGAAACCCCTGAAGCACGGGCATTCCAAGCTTTGTATATCCGACTTCAACGACTTGACAACCCGCAAAGCCTTGAGCCCCTGAAGACCCAAATGTAGCCACCACACCTCGGCAAGGACTGCTTAGCTGGCCTGGATGAGTTGAGATTTTGGGACTCCCAAACCGGACTCAAACAAAAACTCTCTACAGCCTACACCTCTCCCCGCCACAAGTTGGACCGTGCCGAAGTCCTAGGCTTAACAAAAGCTGCTTACAGCCTAAAGCCCTCCCCTTCCTGGACCATACCGAAATCCTGGGCCGAGCAAAACGCTGGGCACCCGGACCATGGGACGGCGTATCAGGAAATGGCAATATTCCTGCACGAATCGTCGGGCACCCGATAGGAAAAACTATAATGGAAATCCTACTCCTTGCTAGTCATTCAACCCAGGGGACAAGTGTTGGCTAGCAGATGCACCGACTCAAGAGCCATTTTCGGAATGCAATTTTTGACACGGAGAGTTTCCTTGCTTACTTGTATTCCCGAACCCTGCGGCCGATACGAGAGGAGGAGACAGAATCCGAGAGTCCTCCCTACCCAGAGAGACCGACACCCCGCTGAGGCACGGCAGAGCATCTATCTACAAAAACCGAAATCTTCGCAACAACATGGGAAGAGGTGCTCAACTGCTGTTCGTGCACCTCTGATCTCAACCTTATAAACGGCAGCAAGCCCTGCGTGCCGAGGCAGTGAAGGGGGGTCGACGCGGGCTTGAGTAGAATTAAGTAGTCGTGAACATGCCTGAGCATGATCTCGAACTGGCTTCTTTCGTGTTGTGAAGCTTCGTCTTGGCAGAGCTGCGGTGCAGCGCTCGTTGATGGAAACGCACGAGGCTCGATTCTGGATGTCGTGCCGACGCATAGGCCGTTCCGAGCCCTGGCCTGCACATGCTCTTCGGCTAAGTCTTCCAACGCTGCGACTCGGCGTCTGCAATGTCGAAGACCACCGGCGTTTGCGCAAGGGAGACGATGTTTGGCCTACAAACGTAGGTGGGCTCTGTGCAGTGAATTTTCGAAGATTGCCACACATCTGCCCATAGCAGGGAACACCTGCAGGGAAGTGGCTGATCTCACTGCCCTGCATCCCGAAGGTTCTACTCGCTGCGGCAAGAGCGCGTGTGGTGCCAAAGCCTTCGCGTTCCGACGGTGACGGCTCGTGTACATGGGAAGCGGGGAACCGTGTCAGAAGCGCAAATCTCCGCCTCCGCTATCTTACTGGAGCCTCTATGACTCGAGTTACATTCTGAATTGGGGGCTATCGAGCTCTCGTTGACCGCAACACTAAAGCCGACCCTGGCTTCTGGCCTTGATTCGGAGGTATTCGGCTCTCGCGCATGGCATCGCATCATAGCCCCTCCCTTTCAACAGCATAGTGGACACTTCCTCAGATTCCATCTTCTTCCAGGTCAAAGGAGGGTACGTAAATCCCTACACCCCAAGCTGAAAAAGCACAAAGCCCTACGGCCCTTAACCCCCACGAAGCACGGCACTTAGAGACTTACAGCCCAGCGAGCCATTATTCCAAGGACGATGGAGCTCGTACAGCATCAGGTGTAGAACCTCGGTGATCCTTTTTAGAGGCCCCTCCAATTCTTGTGAGGCCTGGAAGTCTACACAACAACTTGAAACGCTAAACCGTGATAAACCCCCAAAGCCATTCGATAAGCCAAGCAGCCTCTATAGAATCTTTGTAAGGGAGCCTTCAGCAACCGAGGCCCCAACGACACCTTGCAAGGCTTTCCCCCTAAACGAAGCATTCACCTATGCCCGCCTTCCATTCAACAAGGCCGCCGATCCATACCTGACACGGGGAGGTCCTAGTAGGATGTTAGGATGTACTGGGCACAAAAGACTTCCGTCTGCATGGTTGCTAATGCTAAAGGTCAGCTTTAGGTGCCTTGTCAGCCCACATCGAACCATCCCTTACCCTCAACCCCAAAAGGCAAAGACTCCCTAGCAAGGTACAGATATCACCCAGGTCCTGGACCCTTAGCCGTAGCTATAAACAAAGAGATCGCGCCTAACCGTCAGGCTTTGAAAATTCCGAGCTGGTAGGGTGTGTACATGAGGTTTTTGTTTAGGACTCACAACTATCGAAATTGGGGGGTTAAGGGTTCAACTGCGAGAAGCCTCCCAGACCCCCCCCCCCCTCCAAAAAAAAAAAAAAAACTTAT
>CAJNDV010036882.1:6545-21210 GCA_905221635.1 Symbiodinium sp. CCMP2456 | reverse complement strand
GATGCTCGCGGTCCTGGGGCTTGTGTGAGCATGTGCGGCAGCTGATGCTGATGATGCTCGCTGTGTTCGGGCTTCTGTTGGAACATGCGGCAGCTGATGCTGATGATGCTCGCGGTCCTGGGGCTTGTGTTGGCATGTGCGGAGGCTGATGCTGATGATGCTGGCTGTGTTCGGGCTTCTGTTGGCATGTGTGGCAGCTGATGCTGATCATGCTGGCTGTGTTGGGTCTTTTGTTGGCATGTGTGGCGGCTGATGTTGATGATGCTCGCTGTGTTGGGGCTTCTGTTGGAACGTGCTGCAGCTGATGCTGATGATGCTCGCGGTCCTGGGGCTTGTGTTGGCATGTGCGGCAGCTGATGCTGATGATGCGCGCTGTGTTGGGGGTGTGTTCGGGCTTCTGTTGGCATGCGTGGCAGCTGATGCTCATGATGCTCGCTGTGCGGCAGCTGATGCTGATGATGCTCGCGGTTGTGGGTGGTTGCATTGGCATGTGCGGCAGCTGATGCTGATGATGCGGGCTGTGTTGGGGTTTTGTGTTGGCATGCGCGGCAGCTGATGCTGATGATGCTCGCGGTCCTGGGGCTTGTGTTGGCATGTGCGGCAGCTGATGCTGATGATGCTCGCTGTGTTCGGGCTTCTGTTGGCATGTGTGGCAGCTGATGCTGATGATGCTCGCTGTGTTGGGTCTTTTGTTGGCATGTGCGGCAGCTGATGCTGATGATGCTCGTGGTCCTGGGGCTGTGTTGGCATGTGCGGCAGCTGCTGCTGATGATGCTCGCGGTCGTGGGGGAATTGTGTTGGCATGTGCGGAGGCTGATGCTGATGATGCTCACGGTCCTGGGGCTCGTGGCATGTGTGCATGATGCTCGCAGTCCTGCGGCTTGCTTTAGAACGAGCAGCAGCTGATGCTGATGATGCTTGTTGTCTCGCGGCTTGTGCTGGAATGTGCTGCAGCTGATGTGAATGATTCTCGCTGTCCTGCGGCTTGTGCTGGCACGTGTGACGGGCTGATGTTGACGAGGCTCGCTGTCCTGCGGCCTGTCTTGGCATGTCCAGCAGCTGATGCTGATGATGCTCGCTGTCCATCGGCTTGTGTTGGAACGTGCGGCTGCTGATGCTGATGATGCGCGGTTTCCTGTGGCTTGTGTTGTTATGTGCAGCAGCTGATGCTGATGATGCTTGCGGTTGTGGGGCTTGTGTTGGCATGTGTGGCGGCTGATGTTGATGATGCTCGCTGTGTTGGGGCTGTGTTGGGTGCTGGTGATGCTCGCCGTGGCGGGGGTTCTGTTGGAACGTGTGGCGCTGTTCTTCGGCTTGTGTTGGAAGGTGCGGCAGCTGACGCTGATGATGCAAGGCGTTTTTGGGCTTGTGTTGCAACGTGCGGAAGCTGATGCTGATGATGCTCGCTGTCCTGCGATTTATCCTGATGATGCTCGCTGTGTCGGGGCTTCTGTTGGCATGTGCGGCAGCTGACTGTGCTGGGGCTTCTGTTGGCACGTGCGGCAGCTGATGCTGATGATGCTCGCGGTTATGGGTGTTTGTGTTGGCATGTGCGGCAGCTGATGCTGATGATGCGCGCTGTGTTGGGGTTTTGTGTTGGCATGTGCGGCAGCTGATGCTGATGATGTTCGCCGTCCTGAGGCTTTGCGTTGGCATGTGCGGCAGCTGATGCTGATGATGCTCGTGGTCCTATGGTTTTGTGTTGGCATGTGCGGCTGCTGATGCTGACACGGCTTCTGTTGGAACGTGCGGCAGCTGATGTTGATGAAGCTTGCTGTCTTGGGCCAGCCAACGCCAGATTCAGCCCAAGCCCCAGCAGCTTCAAACAAAAACCTAAACACGAAACCCAACCTAGGCGAAAGGAGAAAGGAGAGAAGCCGGAATATCCTGAGGTTTAGGGGTTGAGCGCTTTAGTGTGTTGGGTTTTTGGATTGATATTTCAGGCCTGAAAACTCATGGTAACATCACCATCTAGTTGCTTCGTAATGATACCTTAAGATTGTGAATAAATTCCTGAAGGACTTACAAGACCCTAAACCCTAAACCCTAAATCCTAAATCCTACGTCCCTAACCCTTCACCCTAAACCGTAAACCTTCGAAGGACCTGGGCCCGCTGTCCCTGGCCCCGGAGAACCACCACCACCAACGCCGCCGCTGCCGCAGCCACCGGCGCCACTGCAACGGCGTGGCTCCCTGCGCTTCCGCCAGCCGCTGACCTATCCGAGGATGCTTGGCTAGGAAGGCCAGGTATTTCTAAGGTTCCCTTGTTAAAACTGAACAGGAAAAAGGGCACCCTTATAAGGAAAGGGGTCACTCAGGAACCTAGAAGGGGAGGGAGTTGTGATCTGTGTGGGGTTCAGGGATTTTAGGGCTTCATGCGTGAGGGTATATTGTCTTTCCGTACAGTATAGTATGTCAGCCCAGAAACCTAAGCTCAAAAATCTGACCCTGCAACCCAGTTAAGCCCAAAGCCCAAGACCTAACCCTTAAACCCGCCGCCCCGCTCCCTTCTGTTGGGGAAGGCGGGCACCGTCGAGCGCTCAGCGAGACCACGCAAGCTTTGCTACAACTGCAGAGCTTGCCTCCGTCTTGAAGGGGTCGCCAAACCAGAGTCGCGTGCTTGCCTCACCTATGTAAACATTGTTATAACCCTAAACTCCCTGCGCGGAAGGCGCGGTGTCCCTACTCACAGAGCAAACCAATTGTGCCCGGGGACACCGCCAGTGTCCGGTCCGGGACTTCACTGTGTCGTGGGTGAGTCCGGGCGCACAAGCGAGGTAGCCCAACAAGCACTGAAAACTCTGCTGGGGGATGTGGGTTCCAAATCCTTTAAGCGACACCGGCGAGACAAGGAGCTTTAAATTCCATTGAAAGACTTGAAATAACACACGACAAGCCAAATTCTGTTGGGAAATTTCGCGTTCCTAATGCAGCCAAGACCACAGATGCTACCAAGGCTTCTCTGAACGCTTGGACAAAATCATTGGGGGTGCCTTGACATGCTATTTTCCGATTGCATGTCCCAGTGTGGGGAAAACTTCAAAATTTTGGTCCAGAACCCATGCACCCCCAACGAAAATACTGTCAGAAAGGCCAAGCTTCTTGCAGGTCTTCAGCTCACCCATGGCCTTGTTTGTCCAAGTGCCAAAAGGCAACCTGCAGGATTTCCAAGTTGCGTGGTTCTGTGATGCTGGTGTCGAAGTACCTCTCCTTACCAGCCAGCCAAGCCTGAACACTTACAATCGGATGTGCCTTGCGAAAAGAACCTTGACAGTCCGGTGGAAAGCTGGCGTGGCAGCTTTGGCATCAGTCCTTGTTGGCCATTCTGGCTGTAAGATCCCCCTTGCACTATTCCAGGATGACTTCCAGAAGGTCCTCCACCAGCCCTGCCAGAGGATTGTGCTTTGACCTGGCATTCCAATGCAAGGACCCCCAATACATTCATGTTTTGTGATCAACAAAGCGAAGTGCCAGCTGTTGGGTGGAATTGCCTATGTCCACCAGATCCCGCCTGGCCCTAAACCCTAAAACCTAAACCCTAAACCCTAAACCCTAAACCGCATGGTAGCAGCCGATGACCACAGAGGTTGGAAGACCGAGCCGGATCTGATGCATATTCCCCAGTCTCCCACATCCGTAAGGATGCAGGGGAGTATGAGAGAAAGTTCCGAACCAGCATGAAAGCCCTCAGAGGCAGAAACGCTGGTTTGATTAGAAGAAGGAATTGACAGCAGCACTTGATAGGAGCACACTCGCAGGAATGAGGACATGTGGCCCCGATATGCCTGCGGAAGATAAATTTCTTGGCTTGGTGCGAAAAGCCCTTGGATTGAAAGGTTTCGGCAAGAAGGTGTTAAGGGTGTTAAGCCTTCGACACTAGCTAACGTTGGAGCTGTTGCTTGTGTGAGCGCATGATGTTTGCTGGGCTTGGGCCGGCTTGGGCTTGACTCGCTGTGAGTAGTGTTTGGGTGGTCTTGGGCTGGGCATGTCTTTACTCAACGGCACGCTTGCCGAAGTGCCACACACCCTAGACCTTAAATCCTTATTGAAAGATCTCGCGATCTATGTAGACGAAGCAGGGCCAAGACCACGAACTTCGGGGTCATTGACAGTGCTAGTATGAAGCAGTCCAATTTGTTCACACAAGCTCCTGTATCAATGTTAAGGGTGAAGAGCCAGTCTATGAAGCCTCCAATGCCTGTTATAACATACGGTCAAGTCTCTACGTTTTGTTTCTTGTTGAAGTCACCGATAAAGTATGTTTTGGATATAGCAACAAATCTGAAAAAGGGTCGCAAAATTAGAAAATTCGTCGAAACTCCTGATGTAATCACCGTAAAACGCTTAAACAATACTTGCAATGCTCTTTAACTTTCTGCGAGGTTTTGAGCTTTCAGCTCCCCACCCTACACCCCAAAACCCCAAAGTTGAATTCTGAACCAAACCCTCTGCCCTCGGAGCCCTACATCCTCAGCCCTTAGCCCTATCTCTCAAGCGGAATGCCAACCAACGCACGATCGCTTAGGATGCTCTGGGTGGACGGCTACTGCTTCAGCAAGCTCTTGCAGCCTTCGGTGCCCCAGCCGAATCAAGCCCCGTAGAAAAAGTGCGAGGTGCAGGGGTCTTATGGTTTCGAAGGGGTTTTCAGCGGATTTTGCCGGTTGTAAACGGGTTTTGGAATCTTAGGGCTTAGCTGTTTTGGGGATTTTGGGGCTTCAAGGTTTCTGAGACGTTTGTGTTTTGGGGGGACAGACTTTTCTCGTTGTTCTTGCTATGTTGGTTTTTGAGGGGGGTTGGGTGGGAGTGGGGTTCATAGGGTTCCGTTTTTGGAGGCGTAATGCAGGGGCCTAAATAATTACCGAGACTACCCCTACCCCCTAAACCCTTATAGTAACCCTCATAGACCCATGTAAGGAACCGTTGAAAGGAACCCTATGAAACCCTATTCTAAGTATTAAGGCCCCTACAGTAGTTGCAGGTGGCCTGCTGAAGCCTCAGCTTTCATCGCAAAACTAGCGGAGCCCCAAGTTGACGGAACGAGCATCAAGGTTTAGGGTTTAGGGTTTAGGGGTTTTCGGGTTTAGGGTTTAGGGTTTTCGGGTTTAGGGTTTAGGGTTTAGGGTTGAGGGTTTTAGGGTTTAGGGTTCAGGGTATAATTTTAAACATTGAAGCCCTGATACCCTGATAGATCCCTTCAGAAGCCACCCTGAACGGAACCGCTCCTTTTCCCTCTGAAAATCTGAATCCCTGAACCATGAGTCCTAAACCCTACGCCCCAAGTCCCAACCCCAAAGCCCTAAACCCTACGCCCCAAGCGCCACCCCAAAGCCCTAAACCCTAAACCCTAATCCCGAAACCCTAATCCCTAAAACTCTAAAACCCTAAAACCCGAAAGCCCTAAACCCTAAACCATATAGCCCTAAACCCCAAACCCTAAGCCCTAAACCCTAATCTGAGCCCTAAACCTTCAGCCCCAAGCCCCGACGGGTCTGTGTCCCTAAACCTTTCCTGGACCCTAAAGAGCCTCCTTTTGAAGGATTTCTGTAAGGAAATCATAGCAGGAAACCCTCAAAAGGTAGGTTTTTTAGGGTCCAGGTAAACCCTAAACCCTAACCCCCTAAACCCTAAACCCTAAACCCTAAACCCTAAACCCTAAACCCTAAACCCTAAACCCTAAACCCTAAACCCTAAACCCCTGAACCCCTTAGGACGGCTTGTCCTACGGCCTGCAGTGGGACAACGAAACCGGTAGGCCCACGGGGTTGGGGTTGGGTTCTCTAAGGGTTCTTTAAGGGCTCCTTTAAGGGGTCATTAGAAGGGCTCCTGAAGAGGTTCCTATTAGGGGAGTGCTTTGAGGATTCTTGAAGGGTTTAGGGTTCTTTCAGGGTTGTTTGAGGATTCTTTGACGGTTGTTTCACGGTTCTCTCTTACTAACAATGATCTTTGACGAGTTGTTTCACTGGTTCGGAGCTTTTTTGTCGGGAGGTTAGGATTTTTCGGTCTGGGGCCTGGGGCGTCTTGGTTTTGCAAAACGGGATACGTAAGTAGGTTGCAAGTCGGGTTACAAGCGAAGCAACTCCATCTCGGGTGGTGCTTACAAGCACCTCTTATAACTTGATCCCGCCACGTCTCATGATCCTCCACGTATCGCTGGACCCTAAGCTCTGTACCACAGCGGTCTCATTGGTTAGGCATGGTTGTCTTCCTTTCGAAACCCCTCGCAGTCATAGTAAACATAGTAGACAGTGTGCCCCGAGCAGTGAAACAAGAGACATACCCGTCGTCGCGAGATGATGTTCGACCCTACACCTACACCCTAAACCTCAAGCCCTAAACCCTAAACCCTAAACCCCAAACCCTAAACCCAAACCCCAAATCCTAAACCCTAACCCCAAAACCTGAACCCTAAACCCTAAACCCCAAATCCTAAACTCCAAATCCTAAACCTAAACCCTAAATCCTAAACCCTAACCCTAAATCCTAAACCCCAAATCCTAAACCTAAACCCTAAACCTTGAACCTAAACCGCAAATCCTAAACCCTAAACCCTAAACCCTAAACCCTAAACCCTAAATCCTAAACCATAACCCCAACTCCCACACCCTACACCCCAGTTTGTAGTGAATTAGCAAGCCCGAGACGCGAAACCCGAACTGGAGAGCTCAGGCTCCCAAACCCTCAGCTCTAAAAGAAAGATATATAGTATGTTATAGTATGTTATAGTAGGTTATAGTATGTTATAGTATGTTATAGTAGGTTATAGTATGTTATAGTATGTTATAGTATGTTATAGTATGTTATAGTATGTTATGGTATGTTATGGTATGTTATGGTATGCTATGGTATGCTATAGTATGTTATAGTATGTTATGGCATATTATTGTACATATTATGCCATGTTATAGGACGTTATATAGTATATAATAGTACATCCCCCTACAGTCTCCTTATTATAAATAGAGCATAGTATGCCCAGGAACCCTCTTCTACTTATTCAGGCCTAAACCAGAAGGCTCAGGTTTAGAGTCACAAGGGTTTAGGGTTTAGGAGTGGGTTTTAGGGTGTCGGGGTTTAAGGTTTAGGGTTTTGGGATTAGGGTTTTGGGTTTTGGGTTGCTTCTTTATAAACAGGGCGGGGGCTGCTATAGGGGCCTTCATACTTAGAATAGGTTTTTTTTGGGGTCTACGCTGCTAGAACCCGCAAAGTGTAGTTGGCAGAAAAGCTGAAAGTGGGTACCTTAAGGGTTCCTCTAAGGGTTCCTTTAAGGGTTCCTTTAAGGGTTCCTTTAAGGGTTCCTTTAAGGGTTCCTTTAAGGGTTCCTTTAAGGGTTCCTTTAAGGGCACCTTCAGATGAACCCTAGCTCAACTCCCTGGTCCATGCTCATCGCTTAGGTCTCGGGTTGAAGTCCTTCGAGGCCTTAAAGCGGACTCAAGCGTTCGAAGCTTTCTGCAGGATTTGAGGGCTTAAGCCCTGTAGGTTCTTTATCTTCCCATCGAGGGTTTAGGGTTTAGGGTTTAGGGAAAAGATGCCATTTCTGGAGGAACTGATGCCCAAGTATCGGATGGAGGACTAGGTTGTTACTCTTGACTTGATCCACAAGTGCCGAGGGCACAGGGTCAAGCTGGAATCGGTGCTCAAGAACAAGAAAGCTCCACACGGTGTGGTTGACGAGACGTTCGTGAGGGTGGCCACAAATTGCATATTCCGGATGCGTCGTCCATCATGTCTGCTTTGGGGAACAACCTTTTGTGGCGGAACCCGCAAACCACTCAGCTCGATTGTACACACGTGACCAGGCTCGAAAAAGCGCATGGGCGAAGCCTTGTAGATCTGCGACCGAGGCAAGGCCTTCTCCTACGTTTCCAGGCGGTCAGTGCTCAGGTCCGCAACGTGCAGAGGATGTCTGTTTGCCCTTTGCAGCGATTATCGGGGCCCAGATGCCGTCAAGGACCTCTTCCGCAATCTCTGGCCAAGTGAGCCCTGGAAATAAATGTTCAAGTTTCAAGTAGATTATAACTTTGAGTCCAAACCACGTACGGCAGAGGACAAAGTGCTGTCAGTTTAGGGCAGTCTTTTGCAGATTCCCAGCTTAGCTGCCTTAACCTAGCATTGTTCAGCATCAACTCATATATGCGATTGTGTTATCGTGTATAAATGCTCAGTTCAAGACACCAACCAGGCAATCAAGCTCCAGGGGTCTAGTGATGGTTAATTCAGTCACGGATTTGAAGGAAGCCCTTTATTAAAAACGCCATAAGCCCCTTGCAGGAGCTCTCATAGAATGGACCTGTAAAGGAACCCTATTATAGGACCATTTTGTACCCTTTAAAGGCTCCCCTTGAGCCCACCCTAAACCCTAAACCGGATCAAAAAAATCCCTGAACCCCAAACCCTAAACCCTTGTAGTAACCCTAGTATACAGCCCACCCGAAACCTCAAACCCTAAACCATTGTAGTAACCCTACTATAAAGCCCACCCTAAACCCTAAACCCTTGTAGTAACCCTATATTATAGAGCCCTATAGCGCCCGACAAGCATGACCTAGCCACTCAGGGAGCGGTGTCTGCCGTGCGCTGCTGGAGCATTTTCCCAGTGGGACGAGACCTACCACAACCGCCGCTTGGCAGGCTTTAAGGTTTTTGGTTTTGGGGTTTAGCTTTTTTAACTTAACGATTCGAGGAGTACCATGCTTCGTACTGCGGCTGTACATCCTCTGGCCATAAAAATCTCCATAACGCCCCACACAATCTTATACATCTTGTGGAAAAGCACCATGAGAATCCTAGAGACCACCGATCAAAGTCTGCAAGCATGACACAAAACTCAATAAAGTCCTATACCAAAAAACCCTAAACCCTAAACCTAACCCCTACACCCTAAATCCTAAACCCTAAACCCTAAACCCGAAACCCTAAACCCTAAACCCTAAACCCTAAAACCTAACCCCTACACCCTAAACCCTAAACCCTAAACCCTAAAGCCGACCCGACATTTGAAGGCGTAAACGAAAGGCCCGACTGTAAAAACCTCATATGAGGTTTAGGGTTTAGGGTTTAGGGTTTAGGGTTTAGGGTTTAAGGGAGGGGAACCCATAATGAGGATCGTCGCGGTTTAGGGTGTGCAGTTTGAGGGTTGGGTTTAGGGGTTTAGGGTTTAGGGTTTGGGGTTAGAGTGTTGGGTTGAAGGTTCAAGGTGTAGGTTTTGGGGTTTGAGGGTTGGGGTTTAGGGTTTGGGGTTTCGGTAGGGTTTAGGGATGCTCCCTAAACCCTAAACCCTAAAGCCCTAAACCCCGCCTCCACCAGAGCCTCTAAACCTTGAAAACCTTTAAGGACCTGGGAGATGGGTTGAAGGCTTCATGTCTAGGGATTCCGAAAAGAGGGGGATCTAATGTAGGGGCCTTAATTCTTAGAGTAGGGCTTGGGGGTATGTTTTGCTATACTTACAATAAGGAACCCCAAAACCCTATTCTAATTATTAAGGCCCCTACATTACCTTCACTTCTTTAGCAGTTGTGGTTTATCGTTTATGGTTCAGGGTTCAGGTTTTAGGGTTGAGGGTTTTCGAGTTTAGGGCCGTAGGGTTTACGGTGCAGGGTTTAGGGTTGAAAGGGTGTAGCCTTTACGGAAACCCTAAACCCTAAGCCCCTAAACCACGGTTCCGGGTTTAGGGTTGAAAGGGTGTAGCCTTTATGGAAACCCAAAACCCTAGACCCTAAAACCCTAAACCCGAAGGGGTTTAGGGCTCGGGGATGTTGTACGCCAGTTTGCTCTGTCTCCCGGGATCTTCCAGTGAACTCCACAGTCTCTACCCGAGGCCATTGAAGGGTTTCCGTGTCCACAAGGATATAAGGGTTTCGGGTTTAGGGTCTAGGGTTTAGGGTATAGGGTTTAATTGTAAGAGTTCTGCCAGAGCGTTCACAAGAGCTTCCGGCTTTGAGTGATGTTGGGCTTTGGTTTAGATCAGCTGGGAGTTCAGGGCAATGTAGGGGCCTAAATAAGTACCAATACTACTTTGGGGGTTCGTTACTGTAAGTAGAGTAAAGTGGGCCCCAAAACCGTATTCTGATTATTAAGGCCTCTTGTAGTATGTATCTTGAAGGAAGCTTCAGTTGGCAAGATGAGTTCCTGGACGAATCCGATGCTCTAAATCCTAAACCCTAAACCCTACACACCCCAGAACCATGATGAACATGCCACCCTCGACTCAACAAGACTGTGCCGTGTTTGGTTTGGGACCGTATGTGTTTTCCATACAAATCCGAGATCCACGACCCTCTGCCCTCGGCCCCTCGGTCCCGATATGCCCTACCGCAAAAACCCTAAACCGTAAACCCCTGAACCCTAAACCCTGGACCCTTAACCGTAAACCCCGAAGAATCCGAAGCCCGAAGCGTTAAACCCCAAAGCCCCAAACCCCTAAGGCCCAAATTAAACCCCATCCAAGACCTAATTCCTTCCTCAGCCCTGCAGCTTAACCACCTGAATTTCAAGGAGCCCTTTAAGGAGACCGTGAAGGAACTCTTTAAGCAGGGTTTGGGGTTTAGGGCGTAGGGTTTAGGGTTTAGGTACTGAGTCCCATGATCCCCCACCCTAAACCCTGAACCCTGAACCCTTAAACCCTAAACCCTAAACCCCTAAACCCCTAAACCCCTAAACCCTAAACCCCTAAACCCTAAATCCCCAAGTACCGCTGAAGGAACTTGCAGGAGCTGTCCGGCGGGGTCGCGAATGCACCGCGGTCTCTGCACGCCCTGCGAGGCGCTAACATGTTCATCTGGCGGCTGGATAGGGGTTTGGGGTTTAGGGTTTAGGGTTTAGGGCTTCGGGTTTAGTTCCAGTTTAATAGGGTTATATGGGTTTTTTGTCGGGTGTTGCAAGGTAGTTTTATGAGGGTTTCATGGGGCTTGTATAAGAGTTGTTACAGGGCGACATCAAGGTTTTTGTTACGGCCTTTATCAGGTTTTTATGACGGCTTGATGCAGGTTTGGGGTTCATATATATCTCTTCAGAAGCGGCGTTCTATGCTTTAGAGCCGTGCGCTTTTTGAGACCCTCAACCCTAAACCCTAAACCCAGGTCTGTGTTGCTATAGGGCGCAGGTTGCGGCTTTGGACCTAAGCCCAATACCCTTCTGCCTCTGAAGCTTAGATCCTCAGCCAAAGCATCTGCTTTAGGGGCCTTAGGAATTAGAATAGGGTTCCTTTAGAGGGTTCCTTAAAAGAAGTTCTATAAGGGCGACTATAAGGGTTTAGGGTTTGGGGGCCGTAACAAGTAGAATAGGGCTTTGGGCCCATCATACTATACGTGTAGGAAGGAAGTCCCCGAAATAGTGCTGGTAATTATTTGGGCTCCTATATTAATCCCGTAATATCCCGCCCCAAAAACCGTCCGGAAAACCCATCCACAAACCCTGGCCCCTTTCACAAGCAAAGGGTTTGTCCCGAAGCCTTATCCTTAAACCCAAAACCCAAAACCCTAAACCTTAAACACTAAACCCTAACAGTTTAAGGCTTCTGGGCATGCTCCGGGCCCTGTGCCAGCAAAGCAGTTCAGGGCTTCGGGTTGAGGTTTACCGTTCCCGAACAATAGTATATGTTAAAGGAAATTACAGGTGGGGAGTTTAGGGTATATAGGGCTTCTATAAGGCTTCCATAAGGTATATAGACCGTTTATAAGGCTCCTATAATGGTAACTACACGCCTGAAAACGTCCTAGAATATGGGTAGTTCTCGAAACTAGGGTCCCTTTTTGGCTCCCCAATATAGTACGGCACCCCTGCAAAAAGGACTCTGGAAGGGAATATATATATATATATATATGATATATGTGTGTGCGTGTACATATATTTATTTTATAGCTACAAATTATTCAGGCTTCTGAACTTGGGGCAAGCGGCAGCATCAGGGTAGTCATAGCTTTACTTGTAATCGACGAACTACGTCATACTACGACCCATCCCTAAACCCTAAGCCCTAGACCCTAAACCCTAAACCCTAAACTCCAAAATCTAAACCCTAAGCCCTAAACCCTCAACCCTAAACCCAAAAACCCCCAAACCTAAACCCTAAACCCCTAAACCCCAAAACCCCCCAAGAACCCTAAAACCCCTAGTTGAGAACCCTGCGCCCTAAACCCTAAACCCTCAGCCCTTAGCCCGCTGTCCTGGTTGGGGGTTCTTCCTGCAAAGGTGCGAAGCACTTGATCCCAACGCCTCCCAACGATTTTGCAGACTCTAGGGTTGCAATATGGATGATGATAAAACAAGTTTCATAAATCAGGTAAAGCCCCTCAGATCCCCTCAAGAAAGAGTCAGAGTCTATTGAAAACCCTAAGCCCTGTGTAGGGTTCTGCTAGTTACAGCATAATGTGCCCCCCCCAAACTCTATTCTAAGATTCCCTTACGGAAACCCTCATAACAGCCTTCTAACATGAAGTCCTTACCTCCAGGCTGGAACATTCAACGGCTTTTTTGGAGGCACCGCCTGCATGCCTTGCCTGGCAGGGCAGCATCTGGGCCGGGTTTAGGGTTTGCGGTTTCGGAAGTTGAGGGGCTGGGGCTCATGGGCTTCGGTCCTCTCCGGGTCCTGTGCCCTTGTGCCCTTGTGCCGGCTCAGGATAGTGTTTTGGATTTTAGGTTCAGGGTTTAGGGGCTTTAGGGTTTAAATCCGAAGCCCCCGACCCTGAACCCAAGAACCCGCAACCCTAAACCCTCAACCCTAAACGCCAAAGCCCCAAAGACCTACTGTACATCCTAGAACCCAAAACCGTGATGAAGACTTCATGAAGGCATCAGAACTTTCCATGGAGGCCTAGGACCTAAGCCGTCTGTTCGATGCGAAGAAGCGTCAAATCCAAGGTACCAGCCGTTAACGGGGCAGACAGCCTGTGCTGCTCGCATTGCAATCAGGGTCTTTCGAACTGAATTTCTTTAGTGCATCTGTTATTTGGATTGCAGAGGGTGGGGGGATATGAGCAATTGATTGGTTTGGGGCTGATTGTTGATTCGTGGAAAGAGAGCGGGTGAGCACGTTTCGCTAACTTTGAGTTTCGGGTTCGGGGGTTGTGGGTTTGGGGTAAATGGGTCCATAACTGAGAGAGCCTGCGTTTGGGACTAAGGGTGCAGGGTTTGCGGTATGAAGGCTTTGGTTATTAGAGTTTGAGGTTTAGGGCCTACGGTGCCCCTTCAGAGGTTTTGTAGGGCCCTAAACCCTAAACCCTAAACCCTTAACCCTAAACTCTCAAGCCATAAAATCTACACCCCCAGCCCCAAGTTCTGGATCCGCGATGCAACTCAACACCTTCAAACATCTGATCAGGAAAGCAAGTAGTCAACTAAGACAAGCGTGGTCTAAGAAGACATCGTTCAAGGTTTAGGGCTCAAAGCTTCGGGGTAAGACCCTAAACCCTAAACCCTGAACCCTAATCCATTTAGGGTTTAGGGTTTAGACGGACCGGATTAGGTATCAGTCTTGAGCATAGGCCCTTGGCCGGAAGGAGTGGTGCGATTAATTCAAGAAGTCTCTTCTATTGCGAGCATCTGACAATTTGCTAGGTCTTCGGAGTTTAGGATTTAGGGTCTAAGGTCATGGATCGAGGGTTTAATTTGAGGGTCCATTTTATAAGGGTGCCGTACTATATTGGAGGACCCTGATTTAGAGAACTACCCATCTGATTTTGAAAAAGCCTCAGGGAAATCTTGATTGCTACGGTTGAGAGTTTTGGTTTTGGGGCGTTTTTTTTCTCCTCAACCCTGAACCCTAATCCCAAGCCCCAAACCGAAATCCGGAACCCTGAACGCTAAACCCAGGCCCCAAACCGAAATCCCGAACCCTGAACCCTAAACCCAAGCCCCAAGCCGAAATCCCGAACCCTGAACCCTAACCCATACAAGCTAGGTTTTGGACTCCCAAAAATGCCCAAAGGAGAAGTGCCCGGCTGGTAAGTTCAGTGCGCAAAGCGCCTCCGTGGCCGCTTCGCTGCGTTTTCAGTATGCTGAAGTAGAAGCCAGCCTCAGGTACTTCCCTGAACCCTGAACCCTGAACCCCTAAACCCCTAAACCCCTAAACCCTAAACCCTCAACCCTAAACCCCTAAACCCTAAACCCTCAACCCTAAGGCTTTGGGGTTGAAAGTTAGGGGTTTAGGGTTTAGGAGATGATTGAATGGGTTTGCTTGCTCCAAAGCGGGTTGGAGGGGTTGAGCATGCTAATATCGGGGCCTTAATATTTAGAATAGGGTTTGGGCTATAGTTTACTGTATTTACAATCAGGCACCCCGCCAAAACCCTATTCAAATTATTAAGGCCCCCCACAATATATATATATATATATATATATACATACCCTTATAGAACCTTTATCATAATCCTTATAGTAACCCTTCAAAGGAACCCTATTCTGATTACTTAAGGGGCCTACATTACGTCGAGACTGCGCGGGTTCCCTGTAGGGTGTTTCTCGGCTGCTCGGGGGAGTGGGTTCCACTCAGAGACTTCGTGGCTCAAAGTGGTGGGCCAGAAGGTTTGCGTTAAGATCCCGAAAAACCCTAAACCCTAAACCCTGTATCTGTACAAGGACAGGGGAGCATACGGAATTTCATGCCGATAGGGTCGCCAACTTTCAGCTGCTTCCATCCTATGCAGCTTCAGCCGGTTTAGGGTTTAGGGT